>JASAOG010000367.1:0-115000 GCA_030265305.1 Biomphalaria pfeifferi
AGTCATTTAATGATGTTTGTATACTTATAAGCAGCGAAGAATCATTTTTCTAAGCGCTTTGGCTTGTAGCATAATGCAACGTTTAGTTTGCGACAGTAATCGTTCAGTAGGGCGTCCTCGACTTTGTTTATTACAAACCTTATACCTACTCTGTCTGTCTGGTACAATTTTTTACACATTCGTTGGAACCTCAAACGATTATTTGTTGTATCTAACAGCATATGAATTCATCAAAAAATTACCCAATTAGTTTATACATTGTTAAATTATTCTTTTGTTTTGTATCAAAAAAGGAAAAAAAATGCTATTTAATGATAGATGTGGCTGTATATGTGTAGTTTATTTCCTTTATTACGTTTTGTACACGTTTTTTTCTCCCACTTACCATTCTCGGATGAAGTTGAATATTGCATAATTATTCATAGTCGACGACAATACATAAATCATTTAAAAAATTAACCAATTTGTTAATGAAGAAGTGGCCATTTACTAATTTGTTTCATAGAGAAAATGGAGCTTATTCCTGCAACATTGAGATATAAGGCAGTGATTTTCGCGATTTTTCCCGGAACATAGTTTGTTTTTGTTTTTTTACCAAATTTGTATTTTATTTTGCTTGCTTTGTTTGTTTTGTAGTTCAAATGTTTTCAAGTTTTCTCTTGCTAGATTTTCTTACGTTATTCTTTGATCTCGGTACCACATTTGTTCATATCGCTTTCTCTTCTTTTCTCACTTATGGAGATTTACTTTATTGCCTACTATATGTACGCGAGATGTTGAAAACTCAGAAAACTCAATAAATTGCACATTTCTTAAACTGAAGTCAAGAAAGTATATTACGACAATATATATAGGCACCTGCTGCTCACATGCCTATATAATGGGCATTTCTTTGTTGGAAATTAACAATAGTCCTTTCGCGACTGAAAGATTATAGATCTAGATTTTTTTATCTAAATTTACCATAGGCTTGACTAAACACTGTAGCATTCTATTCTATTCTATCCACATCTGAACTCAATAAACCCAATTTCATTAATTAGATTCGTTTTTATTGTAGGCTAACTATAGACTAGAGCTAGATCAAGACCTGACAACATTTCTTTTTTTTTTTTCTTTAAAGATTTGGTTTAAAAAAATATTGACAGAAATAGTCCCTTTTTTTTTTTGGTATATTTATTTTAAGATAACATTTTTGAATCATTATTTTAAAAAAAAATATATTTATTCAAACTATTATTCCACTCCAATGATTCATTTTAGTAGATTGTAGCGTGTGAAGATACACAAAATGAACAAAAGGATGAAAGTCTGTGAGAACCAAATAGCTACGGATTTAGTAGTAGACCTAAGAAGTTTCAATATTGTTTAATTTTAAATCTCATAAATGAAACTGTCAATTTTCATTTAAAAAGTATATACATATGCACATGGCTAGTTTATTGCTGCAGTTACGTCCGGTTTTTTACTACAAGTTCAGAGCCTGGACAGTGGACATATACATAGATCTGGGGTAAAATACATGACAGAAAAAGTACTGTTAATCTGTTGTTTTCACCCGCCGAGTTTCAGGACTACTAAAATTATAACCTGAGTAGGGTTTGATCCCAAACTCCTCGTACTTTTGTACAAAATTTCTTTCTCGATCAGTTACATTGAGAATTACAGCAATATGACATGCTTGCCCTTTAAAAAAAGATCTGCAAAATACATACAATAGAAAAGGAAAACTTCCAACCCATAATATATATGCAGAGAGTAGAGTTGCGATGGCATGGAGGCTAATACGAGGAAAGCGCAAACAGGGGACGTCCTCGTATAACTTGGTGCCACACTTTCATGGAGGACCTCAGAACAGTGAACACCAGGTGGAATGAGGCTTCAGACATTGCAAGTGAAAGATATTTGTGGAGACAGATTGCCGCCCAAAGCGCCGAAAGGCGCGGTAGAACCTAAGTCTTAAGTAAGTAAGTAATTAGTGCAATCGTAATCATGAACAGCTGCAGGGTCCCTAATAACTAGATTCAGGGCCGGCCTTAGGGCACTGCAACCTATGCGGCCGCAGTGGGCACCGCACTTTCTTAGGCATTGTCAGATTTGATTTTAAAAAAAATAATAGGACGAATTTTAAGGTCGAATTTTAAGGTCGAATTTTAAGGTCGAATTTTAAGGGCGAATTTTAACCAAAACAGTTCCAATAGTCAATTTACTGTAATAGTCAATGACGTTTAAGTATATATCAAAAACTATCTCGATCTCTGAATGTTTATTGGCTTGGTGTTGGAAATCTACCTTCTATTGAAGATGGCTCGTAAAGTTAATTTAATCGTGATTTTGCACTTAGTAAAGTATGAATAAAATGCAAAGACGAATTTATTTTCTAACCAAAAATTTTACTTTTCACTTATTATCCTTATCCCTACCCAGACTAGGTCCCGCGCAATCCGTTTCGCATAGGGCCCAGCAATCTGTAGGACCGGCCCTGACTAGATTCTCTCCTTCTCCACCCACACCATCCTTTCATTCTTACCTGCTTTCTCTCTCTCTCTTTCTCTCTCTCTCTCTCTCTCACACACACTCACTTTCTTCAATAGATTTGCCCACGCAAAATAATATTGTTATTATTACAAGCGTAATCTTATCTTATCTTATAGATTGGTGCTAACGTATTTTTTTTATCAAGTCATGAGTTAAGGGAAGGGTATACTATTATATACGAGTAGGAATCAGTTCTGATGAGCAAAAGAGACTAAACAATGTTTGAGGGCAATAAAGAAGTCGAAGTGGGGGGGGGGGGGGGGAGGATGTTCTACCCCACGAAACGGTTTTGTTTGACAATCTGCACAAGTAGACAAGAAGAGGAAGGAAAAAAAGAGGAGGAGGGGATTTAAGGACGAAAGAGGATTGGGACCCGCACTTACAACTTTCAAGAGCGCTCGCTGTATTCAATTCCAGCATATCTCCCATTCAAACTCCGTAGTACCAGTGGCGCCGGCTGGGAGAATGGGGCGCCTATTACCAGTTGTTGTTGAAGCTAACGCGTGAAGAAATATATTTTTTTTTTTTAAAGTTGAGAAAAAGAAAAAAAAAAGAATAATCTTTAGTTGTTGAATAAAGTTGTAGTGGTAGGATTACAGCGTGGATAGACTTAATGGCAGTCTTATTTGTATGTCAATCAAGAGGGAGAGAGAGAAAGAGAGAGAGAGAGAGAGAGAGAGAAGGACAAAAAGATAGATCGGAGGGGAAAGGGAGGGGGACGACGAGCTGAAAACAACGATCGTCAAGCTGGTAATGGAGTAAATGCTTCATCGAGGCGTAGACGAGGGGGCCATTGTATCAAACCAAACGAAAATTCTTTACGTTGGGGCGGAAAGATGAGACGAGGCGGCGTTATGATTAGCTTTTACGATGTTTAGGACTACACATGGAGAGAGGGGGAGGGGGGGCCGTGAGGACATTGTGGAAAAAAAAAAAGGGGTGGGGGGTTTGAGGGGAATGCTAGATGAAATAAGTCGGTGTGAAGAGGGCGCGCAAATGAATGGTACCGATGTCTTGCATGGGAGTTTATCTATTTAAATAACTGTGTTAAGGTTCTGGGAATAGTTGTGGCGAAATAAGAAACGAGGTTTGGGTGACAAAAAAGGAGGGGAAGGGGGGGGAGTGAAGAGTGGAGGAGATTTAAAAAAAAAAATGCCCGTGTTGAAAGATGACGGGAAAGCAGTCGATACTAATTTAGTTCACACTTGTCCCGCGTTCATTGCGCGGCATAGAAGAGGGAAAAAAAGGAGGAGAATAGTGGAGATGAAACACTGTCCACCGTTTTATGTCAATCACACACACACACACATATACAGACAGACTGGTAGGTAAAAAGATATATAGACAGACTGACGGATGGATGGATTGATGGACGCACGGACGGACAGACAGAAAAACAGATAGATAGATAGATAGATAGATAGATAGATAGATAGATAGATAGATAGATAGATAGATAGATAGATATGACACGATCGCGAAAATTTATGTTTCCTTAAAAAGGGAAAATAAAAACAAGACCAGGATTGTGGGAAGGATAGAGCAAAGTTAAACCGGAGACTTTTGGCAGCTCTAAAGTAAGACAGGCTTTAGATATTTTCATAATGCGACATTCGACGATTCCTTTCATTACGTATTAAACTTCTTGTTCGACAACGTTCATCTGCGTCGTTAATTTTCTGCACTGTTGGCCTTTCGCCTGTGTTTAATTGGTTTGGTTATTACAGTGTTACCTCCCGTTTAGACTTATCTGTACAAGACACTGCTTGGAGGCGCCTAACAAGATAGATAGATAGATAGATAGTTTCATGAATTATCTTGAGGTTTGTCAATTAACCGTTTTCCCCCCAGTTTTTTCTTACCTTATACCTGGAATAGCTCTAAGCAATTTTTCATGTTCATTACAAACTTGAAACGTGAGCTTTCCATGCTCCACGAGAAACTGCTTTTACTCGGTTCCAGGACAAACAAATCCCCAAGAACCGTCGGCTTTGTGAATAATGACCGTTGGTCAACATTAATGTGCGACGAGGTGTGCAACAAATCACTGTAAATCTATAGAAGCAACAAATCTCACATTGAAATGATGTCCCTGAGATTACGTTAAGCGGTGCCAGATAAATATGTTAGAGATTTTTGTTTTAAATCTTAACCCACCGTGTCATTTCCCAATGCATAGTAGCATACTACTATACACCGTTCTTCCAGATTTGATTGGTTACTTTGAATTTGGTCTAGATTTGGAGTAGTCCATAGCATACATAATGAATTTATTTTATTATTGTCTTATTTCCCAAACAATTAAGCATAGAAGCTTTGATCTAAAAATAGTTAAACCTGAGGAGATAACAAACATGTGAAAATATTGTATATTGCTTTATATAAAAGCCAAATCAATGGAAGAAAAAAAAAAGAAAGACCATAGTTTGAAATCAATAAATTCATTTAATGTCATCCTCTTCAAGTTCAAACATTTAAAAAAAATGTACCAATATATTTGAATTATTTAGAGTTGCTGATATTTAGTACCAGACTAAAGGATCTTTCACACAGACATTACCGAAAATACAATGAAATCCACACTTTTATGAGATCATTTAGGACAAACAAAAACAAGGCTTATCGCATATATTTTTTCAAAAAATCAATTACAACTCTTTAATGCCATCCATTGATTCTTTATTGCGCCCCAACAAATTATTATAAATATTGTTTCTCGCTTTCAATTTTTTAACCCTCTTTTACTGAAGAAAAAAAAAAGCTACTTATGGTCCTATAGATATGGAACGAACGCTCCTTCATAGCTTACATCCTGATCTTGCAGACCCATGTTGTATTGAAATGTTTTTCATTTGGATCGCTTGTTCAAATGTAATTCCTCTAGATCAGTGATTCCCAAAGTGGTCTATATAGACCCCCAGGGGTCTACGAGGACTTCCAATGGGTCTACGGAAGTGAAAAAATAAATTGGGGGTCTATGGCCTGTTAATGGGGGTCTACGAAGGCGGATCTCATTGAAGCATGACCATTCATGAAATTGACTCGTTCACACATGATTTGTACCTTAGTTAATCCTTTGAATTTCAACCCTGTTAGTGGAATGATTTTTTTTTATTTAAAGATTTTAACGTATTATTTTAAATACCTTAATTGTGTCTACATGAAAGAAATAATTGACATGGCCGAGTCTATAAAATAAAATGTTGACAGTAAATTGTTGGTTATTAAAAATTTGGCTTCATTCTTTCTTTGTTGAACAACTATTGCATTTGTTCTTTATTTCTATGTAACAAAGTTTGAAGCTATGTCGCCTTGAAACCATCGAAGCTGGAACATCGAGAAAAGTCAACATGAAATAAAATAGATTAAGATTTGAAATACTGTTGAAAACTTATAAATTCAGAATTAAGCCACAGTAGAAAAATGTTGATTAAACATCATAGAGGAGAATAGGTTTGTGAGCGTCTTACAATATATTTACTTAGGCTTATATCAAACTCTAAAAAACTGCACACTATAAGCAAAATATTTACTTTGCCAACCATTGAAGAGGTTTTACAATCTGTTTTACACAATCCTATATCTGATATCATTAAAAGTAACAATACAGTTCAAGGGTGTAATGGTGAAATGAGTTTTGGACAATGAATGGTTATCGTGTTATTACGAGTTACTTTTTTAAAACGCTGGACTAGTTAACCTTGCCTGATAATGTAGTGGTATTATTATATTTTTGTTATGAATCAAGAAATTCATAAAGAATTGCCTTTTGCCTGAAATTTTGATCAAATGCTCCTTCACACTGAAGTATGATAGTTTTCGAAAGGCTTTTCTTTGACACTTTTTTTTCTGAGTTCTTGGTTGCTAAGATCCTATTTTAAAACACAGAAATTAAACGGGAATCGGACATAGTCTATTTCACAAACTTGTTTCATAAATTGAATGAGGTAAACTTGCAGCTACAATGTGATAACCTAAATTTGATCAACACGAAGGCATAATATCAGTGTTTCATGTGAGGATTAAATTAATGAAGCATGCAATGACAAGGATACATTTTCTTACTTTCCAAATTTAAATCAGTCTGACATCATCTAATCGAGAAGATAGAATGTTAACCCGAACTAAATTGAAGCCCAAGATTGACATTTAATCATCTAAGCTGCCCACCAATAGGCGTTTAGTTGTTGTTGTTGTTTAGTTACTGCTTGTAATGCATATTACATTTTATTTTGCTTTGAATGTCATCAATAAATATATATCGCATAGTAATCAGTGAGAAAAAGCACATCTGAAGTTAATGAATTTTCAAAAAATGCTGGGGGGTCTACCGAAAACTTAAAAACATGGCAAGATGTCTACGAGACAAAAAAGTTTGGGAACCACTGCTCTAGATTTTAATTTTAACCATTAAATAGGTGATTGTAACACAGGTATTGTGTGGCTATAACACTCTTGATATTCATGAAGAAAACTCTATGATATTTTATTCAAGCGTATGATGGAGATTCATGAAGATGCATTAAATCAACAAATATCGAGTTTAGAAAATTTTGTACTGTATAAGAAATAATCACACACAGTTTAAGTATGAATACATATGTTGATATATTTAAGTGGTCTATGTCCTAGTCCTAGAGAAGTTCAGACTTGTGTACAGGAACTATCCAGTGTTGTCTTCTAGACTCTGAGCGTCCATACTGAAGAGCAAAACAAAAAAATTGCCTTGTCCAACTGTTGGTGTTCCTCAAACTGTTATCCAGAGAAGGAAACGATTTTATTGACGAAATACTGTACAGCTTCTTTTTTATCTGGTTTTCTTGGGAACAACAGTTGTTCTTATCTCATTGTCTAAAGCATGTTTTACTCTTGTCTTGGAAAAGTTTCATTAGTTCTCATGTTTTCTGAGAACGGCTTCGTCTCTTTTCTGGATTTCCGGAAACAGCTTCATTGTGCTTATATAGGAATAGGTTCATCTCTATCCTGCATGGCCGGAAACAGCTTCATTGTGCTTATATAGGAATAGGTTCATCTCTATCCTGCATGGCCGGAAACAGCTTCATTGTGCTTATATAGGAATAGGTTCATCTCTATCCTGCATGGCCGGAAACAGCTTCATTGTGCTTATATAGGAATAGGTTCATCTCTATCCTGCATGGCCGGAAACAGCTTCATTGTGCTTATATAGGAATAGGTTCATCTCTATCCTGCATGGCCGGAAACAGCTTCATTGTGCTTATATAGGAATAGGTTCATCTCTATCCTGCATGGCCGGAAACAGCTTCATTGTGCTTATATAGGAATAGGTTCATCTCTATCCTGCATGGCCGGAAACAGCTTCATTGTGCTTATATAGGAATAGGTTCATCTCTATCCTGCATGGCCGGAAACAGCTTCATTGTGCTTATATAGGAATAGGTTCATCTCTATCCTGCATGGCCGGAAACAGCTTCATTGTGCTTATATAGGAATAGGTTCATCTCTATCCTGCATGGCCGGAAACAGCTTCATTGTGCTTATATAGGAATAGGTTCATCTCTATCCTGCATGGCCGGAAACAGCTTCATTGTGCTTATATAGGAATAGGTTCATCTCTATCCTGCATGGCCGGAAACAGCTTCATTGTGCTTATATAGGAATAGGTTCATCTCTATCCTGCATGGCCGGAAACAGCTTCATTGTGCTTATATAGGAATAGGTTCATCTCTATCCTGCATGGCCGGAAACAGCTTCATTGTGCTTATATAGGAATAGGTTCATCTCTATCCTGCATGGCCGGAAACAGCTTCATTGTGCTTATATAGGAATAGGTTCATCTCTATCCTGCATGGCCGGAAACAGCTTCATTGTGCTTATATAGGAATAGGTTCATCTCTATCCTGCATGGCCGGAAACAGCTTCATTGTGCTTATATAGGAATAGGTTCATCTCTATCCTGCATGGCCGGAAACAGCTTCATTGTGCTTATATAGGAATAGGTTCATCTCTATCCTGCATGGCCGGAAACAGCTTCATTGTGCTTATATAGGAATAGGTTCATCTCTATCCTGCATGGCCGGAAACAGCTTCATTGTGCTTATATAGGAATAGGTTCATCTCTATCCTGCATGGCCGGAAACAGCTTCATTGTGCTTATATAGGAATAGGTTCATCTCTATCCTGCATGGCCGGAAACAGCTTCATTGTGCTTATATAGGAATAGGTTCATCTCTATCCTGCATGGCCGGAAACAGCTTCATTGTGCTTATATAGGAATAGGTTCATCTCTATCCTGCATGGCCGGAAACAGCTTCATTGTGCTTATATAGGAATAGGTTCATCTCTATCCTGCATGGCCGGAAACAGCTTCATGTCTATTGTGCTTACATAGGAATAGGTTCATCTCTATTCTGGTTTTGATGAGAACAGTTTCATAGTTCAGTGATCAAGTTCCCAATACAGACTTCTGATGACGTCGAACTCTTTATCTCTTTATTGTGAATATTGTGAGTCCAAAACTGAAACTTCCCAAAGGCGCCGCAAAAAGAATGTTAAAATACAACAGTTTTTCAAGCCGGTGTGTTTTTTGTTTTTGTTTGTGTTCTTGTTACCAACCATCTACACCGTGCTGTCAACATGTAGATCTATATCTGTGATCGCCTCTTGCATCTAATGCCTTTCCATTTCATTGTAGTGGTTCTTTTAACACGGATACCTACTTAAATAGACAGATTATTTCCCTTTGTCGATTCCATATACAGCAATTAAAAAAAAAACAACATGATTTTATTTCTATACTCATCTCTCTCTCTCTTTCTTTCTCTCTCTCTCTTTCTCTCTCTCTCTCGTGTCTAATCTATTTATTTCTTCATTTTCTTCTAGCTGTTGAAAGCAATGAGCTGGGATGTAGCCGTGACCTCCGTGATGTAGCTAGGAGGGGGTGGGGTGGTGGTGAAGGTCTTACGTTGAAGGACTGGCAACAGAAGATCTCCCTAGCTAGTCCATTCAAGGCTTGACAATCCGAGGCTAATCGTCCAAGGGAAGCGGCCCCATCGACAGGAACAATAACTCTGCTCTCCAGGACATTTGTTGGCGGTTAACGATAGGTTTGAACAAGGCGACGCTCCGGCGCTTCTGTCATAGAATCTCTCCCTCTCTTTTTCTCCACCCGACCCCCTCAATATTTCGTTTACCTCTAATCTCTTTCTCCCCCCCCCCCCCCCCCCCCCCCCAGCGTATTGCTGTCTTGTTTAGTAACAAAAATAATATTACAATTCAAATGAAGCTTGAAATGTAGACATCATCTCTCCACCCAATTTCCGCTGGCCTCTCTCTTTCACTCTCTCTCTCTCTCTCTCTATATATATATATATCTATATATATATATATAACATATATATATATATATATATAAAGAGAGAGAGGTGTATAGATCTAGATAGGAGTATAGAGTATAGAGTTTTTACACTCCTGATGATCGAACTACAATGGCTGATCATAATTTCTTGATTGGCATGCAAAAGGGGGAGGGGTAGATGTGCAATCATTTCGTAAAAGTAAAGTACCCTTTTCAGACCTAGGAAACATGGGGCATAGGATGCAAAGGTCATATATTTTTATGGCCGAATCTAATGAGAGTGTCATGTGGCCAACACAACAACCACCGCCTTTACTTTCACCACCTAATGTCAGGTAACCATTAGAGTTGGGTGGACTCTGGGGCGAATCAGTAAATTTGATAAACATACAATGTGGTGGACAATTGTAACATAGATCAAACACAATAGGTAAATCAATAACTTATGAGACGAAAACTTAAATCAATAACTTATCAGATGAAAACTTAAGAAATACATTCTAAAGGAATAAACTCAAATATGTAGACTACCTTGAAACTTTTCAACTTAAATCCGTTGAAAATTAAACAAAGACTTGTGTGACGCTAGCAATCTCATCTCCATAATGACAATTAAATGTGCCTTTGTTTTTTACTCACATTAGTAAATAAGTTTTATAATAATATATATAATTTAGAGAGAGAGAGAGAAACACAGACAAACAGACAGAAAGAAGATTAGATAGATAGATAGAAAGAAAGATAGATAGATAGATATATGGATTGATGGATGGATGGATGGATGGATAGATAGATAGATAGACGGATGGATGGATGAATGGATAGATAGATAGATGGATAGATAGATAAATGGATAGATAGATGGATAGATAGATAGATAGATAGATAAATAGATAGATAGATATATGGATTGATGGATGGATGGATGGATAGATGGATGGATAGATAGACGGATGGATGAATGGATAAATGGATAGATAGATAGATAGATAGATAGATAGATAAATGGATAGATAGATGGATGGATAGATAGATAGATAGATAAATGGATTTATGGATGGATGGATGGATGTATAGATAGATAGATAAAATGGTGAAAGAGAGAGCATTAAGGGGAGCAGAGAGGGAGAAAGTAAGTGAGAGAGAAAGAGAGTGAGAGAAAGAAGAGATATGGGGGGAGTGGAGTCCTAACATACAAGATACTTAACTTGACATTGAGATTCATTTCAGATCAGTTCGTCATTTGATCACCATCACAAAATGGAGGCTAGTTGTAGTTTGAAGCTCCATTGATTTTTCCTTCTCTTTATTTTGATAACAACAAAAGGGACGTAAACACGTTTCGTCTTCAATCACCAATGGAAGATACACTGTAATAGACGATTCTCTCCCTTTGAAACCCTATCAGGTGAAGCACACACTCACAAAAAGCAGCCAGTAGATTGACGCGCTGGTACACTCGGCCCCGCCCACTGCTTATGATCCTGGACAGCCTGGCACCATGGAGACTGGGACCATCACTCTTGTGTTGTAAGATAGTTGCTGGAGTCATTCTTTAGATCTGTTTCCATCTTTCAATCCATCGGAAGGTATTATCAAAAATACGTCTTGATGTCTTTCAGTTTTTACAAAGCTTATATTAACTCACTCTGTCTGTCTGTTTGTCTGTCTGTCAAGTAAAAAGTGTGTACACGTAATTTCTATCACACCCAATGTCGAATCAAGCTGAAATATTTCGAAATCATTTCTTTACCTGACAAGACAGGAATAAAAAAAAAATTAACCATTTAGTTAATTAACTATTGGTAATTAATTATTTCGTTTGGTGTTTTGAATAAGGGAAAGAAATTGTACTTGACTGAAGTGTTGTATAAGCTGTATTAGTCCCCTTTATATGTCATCCACTGAGGCTTAGTAAACACAAACCTGACGAGACTATTTAAACAATAGATAAATACACAATCTTCCATGTTTATAAGTAGAGTGGTTACCGTGTTGGCTTGAGAAGCCTGAGAAGGCTTGACCCATGAGTTTCTCCTTTTTTAAAAATCATTTTAAATGCTTTTTAAATTGTTAGTCTAAATCTATTAGAAAATGTTATTACTTGACTGATCCAAATTATTTGATACAACTATGCTTAATATAAGCTTTGTTTAAAAAAAAAAGTATTTTTGAGCTGGGTGGATTCAGAGGCGCCCTAAAGATCCCAAAATAAAGAATCTCAATCTTCACCAGCATTCGAAACCTGGACCACTCGGTTTGGAAGCCAAGCGTCTTACCACTCAGCCACCGAGCCAGTGACATCCTGCGATTGCGTATTTGATTTTTATTATTGAAATAGTATCATACTAATATGATTAAAATAGTAGTATTGTTTTTGTGATACATATCCCACCCTTACGATGGTGCAGGAATTTGCCTTTTTGGGATCATCAATCGCCGGCAACCTAGATTTAGACAGTGAGGTGACAAAAAGAATAGGAAAGGCTTCTGCAGCGATAGCAAAACTCTCCAAGCGCGTCTGGAAAAAATGCCATTGACCACAGCAACTTAAATCCTAGTCTACGATGCATGTGTTGTGAGCACTCTTCTTTATGGTAGTGAGTGCTGGTCAATATACATGCACTAAGAGTATAGATTAAATAACTCCTACTTACGCTGTCTGCCCAGCATCTCCTGGATACCCCCTCGCCCCCCCCCCCCCCCCAATACTGGTCCACAAATGAGATGGGACCAAAAGCGCTCTGAGCATGCTATAAGCATGAAAGTAGCGATATATAAAATTTTAATAATAATAATGTCTCCCATCAGGACGTTTTGAAATGGACCAGCATGCACAGCATCTATGCTCTCCTAACACAGAAAGACTACGCTGGCTCACTCGCATGCCAGATAGTAGAATCCCTAAAGATATCTTATATGCTGAGCTTGTGGAGGGAGTCAGCACCAAGGCCTTCCAAAGACTAACCCTTAGAGATGTCGGCAAACGACACATGAGAACCACAGGCATCAATGGAGACAGACTGTGCGTGCTGTTAAGATCCTCGCCGAGATCAAATACAGCAAAGCTTCCTTAGTCAAGAAAAAGAAAGCTGACCCAAAAGAGAAGCATATACATGCATGTACTTTGACAAAATCTGCCTCTCCAGAATTGGCTAGATTAGCCACACCAGATTATGCATTGTCTCAAGACGAAACCAAAACCAGTGACTCATCAGGGCACACCCATTGTCTTCCAAGACAGAAGGAGCCATATATAATATTTTTGTTGAGCGTATAGCTTTCCAGTATAGACCAGTAGCTCGTTGTCAAGTAGTACAGACTTGTGACGTGGCAACGAGCTATTGGTCTCCTCTGCCCAGCAGTTGCGAAGTTGCGTTTTTGCCCTAATAAACGGCTGGTCCGATTAACCAGATTTAACTATAGAAACGGATTTGATTTGTTACTTAAGGATTAGGTCCAAATAAGCGGCTGGTCCGATTAGCGGTTTAGCGGAAATAAGTCCACAACATTCAGCATCCATCAAATGAACTTGAAACAAAGTGCTTTGATTACATATAACACACATACAAGTGTAACATTAAGTATTAAGTATAACTTACTAGAGGAACTGTGTAAATGTTAGCACCTGACGCCGTAACCAAGGGTACGAGTGACTCGTTAACCTTGCTTGGTGTCACGTAAATCTAAACCTAAGCTGCTTTGCGACTAAACGCTAACGCGGGAAAGGTTTTGGGAGTCAACCCGGAGAAACAAAATCAGGAGCTGGTGATCTTTAGGCAACTCATTGCCCATTTTGCTACACTGTAAAAACCATGCGATGCTGTTGAGCCCAAAGTGTATTTGCAGTTTCTCTGGACCCAACAGCTGCGTGGAGAGGGGAGGGGGACTGCTGTGTGGGCAACAATGTTCCGACCATAGCTAATGCCCAGCTTCCCAGTTCGTTCAAAGCCCCACCCTCTAGGAATTGAACCCTAATCGTCTTACGACTGAAGCGTCCAATGCTATATCATTATATATGATGTCAAACATTCTTAGAGAGTTCGATACTTCTGGGGCACATCCTTATTACCCCCAAGGGCGGCGTGACTAACGTTAACTGTCCAAGCGAGTACAGACGCCATAGTAGGGACAACGACAACATCAAGAGGAGTCAATAGTACTTAGGAGCATTGCCCCCCCCCCTGTGTAAAAGCCAACACCATATCATGCGTATCGTCTAGCCCCCCCCCCCCCCCCTCAACACCCATACTTTCGCATCCCGTCTCTGTTTTTTTTTTAAAAATCTTTTTTGCCCCTCTTTCTTTTCAAGTTGACAGCTTTGGCAGTAGGTGTTGTCAGTGGATCATCTTCATATCCACCCCACCCCCTCAACTCCTCGTTGTCTGTCACACTCGTTGGCACAATCATTGTCACAATCAACCCAGAGTCTTATTCACAGTCTAACCCCGCGCCGACTTGCCTCATTCCCGAGAAGAAAAGACAATAGAAAAACACGAGATCTAGAAGCTTGCAAAACGACACCTCGTCTCGTTCACCATCTCCTGTATATTTTTGACACAAGCGTCTATATTTAAAAAAATGTGATGTTTTCATCCCTATGGGAGTTTTTCCCCTGATTCGCCCAATTCCCCCTCCCCCTTTTAGCTTCCCTCTTGTGCTTTCTCCCTGTCTCCCCCCTCCCCCTCCTTTCTCTAAGTTTAAGCGTAATCCCTATACTCTTTATTTTTTTCTTTGAAGACTACATAAATATATAATTGGACGCAAAGAAAGATAACTGTAATGAAAAAAAAAAAAGGGACTTGATAATATTTCGTGTTGAAAAGAATGATATAAACACGGGAGACGATCGAGGGCGAAGACTACTACTTCATAAAAAGCCGCAAACACCCGAAAAAAAAAATGGAAGAAGAAACTAAACGAAAAGAAAGGAAGAAAGGATTTGAACGGCTAAGCATACAGATTTAGGGCCCGTGCAATAATAACTGTCTGTGAGATAGAATGCAGGCCTTGTAAGCTTTGTTGGTAGTTCCTTGGGGCAGAGGGGTGCAACTGAAGTGAAAGCATTTCGTAAAAGGGGAGGGAGTGCGAGGGAATGTCAGGATAGGGGAGAACTTGGGTGGCGTATGATACTACTGCTCTTTCCAGGTAGAATGATGAGTCTCCACTCTGTAGAGGGAATACATTCAAATCAGCCCTTCGATAAGAAAACAACGAATTCGTTTTCTATTGAAAGGTTATAGAGCTCTTTCTTATAACTGTGAGAACCGGTCTAGTCAGCATTTCGGAATTGACTTCAGTGGTTTCACTTTCCCAACGTCTGCTGGTATTGATATCACCCTTTAAAGTTTCAAGATTATTTTGTGGGAGAGAGCAAAGCTTTATAATGTTGCGACATTGGACGAAACAGTGATTATAATAGGATCGAGTATAGATAGGATGATAGATCTGTACTGTAGACATTTTAGTAGGAACCAGACAAGAAAACATTTCTTATGAATGTTTTTTATACAATGACCTCACTAGCAACATTTAGGATGAAATTTATATAGATAGAAAGATAGATTATAGATAGATAGATCGATAGAAAGATAGATTATAGATAGATAGATAGATACGTAGGTAGGTAGTTCGATAATTATGCAAACAAGTATGTTATCTTATTAACTACAGAAGTAATTTCAAATTGATAATTATGTCTTAAGTCCTAGGTATGCAGGTAGATAAGCTAGTTTTAAAGATAACTAATGTGTAGATTATAAACTAGTCAGGGAGGTATGTAAGTAGGTAGGTGGATTGGTAACATTAGAGGTAAATAGATAGTAAAGTAAATTGGTAATAATATAGGTAAGTAATTAAAAAAAAACAGTGTGATTGAGACAGTCTATATTCTACATAGCTATAATGGACTGACATCCCTAGCAGGAAGAATAAATGTAGGATTGGTGTAGAATCAGACTTGTATGTGTTGTATAGAGTCTCTGTATGTCATACTCTACTACCCCTGCATATAGCCTTACGATGAAATTAATTTCAGTTTTCTATTGAAATAAAATATTTTTTATTATTTATCGTAATAAGAATTTAAAGCAAAAAAAAAATAGAATAAATAAAAATAAAGATAATAATAAAATAGAAATATTATAAAAAAAAATATTTTAAAAAGTTCCTCTCCGGCTCCGGTCAGGCGGAGACAATTTAACTGTCGCCAGTATTATCTCACCTTCGGCTCTACTTATCTCCCCTTCCTCAACCCACCTACACCCGGTATCCGTTTTGTATTGAAATTGAATTTTAAAAAAGGACATCTCAAGAAATGCAGGCGCCATCGTTGTTGAGCTGAGTGTTGCAGTCTTTGCCGAGATGGGCTCCTAGAATAGAAGGGGGGGGGGAGGCAAAGAGAAATGGGGGGGGGGGGGGGAGTTAGAGGAAACAGGGGCGGGGGTGGTAGTCAGGAGGGGACAGCACTTGGAAGTTTTAGATGCGGTGTTCATTCCCATCTTCCACTTCACCGACTGCACAAACTTTTAAATGGAAGAGAAAAAAAAAAGGCCATTGATAGTGGTAGACGATGTTATTTACATTAAGAGAGTGAGAGACAGAGAGAGAGAGAGAGAAAGAAAGAAAGAGAGAGATAAAAAGAGAGACATTGTGGGAGAGAGGGGAAAAAGAGAGGAATTGGGAGAGAGAAAGAGGGACTATATATTACTATCATGAATGCTATCTTTATGCAGCACACCTCTCATGTCGTTTTGGGTCAAGTCTCGGTCCTAGCGTCACACTTCACACCTTGGTCAGCACTACGCATGGTAGTGAGGTTATCATTGAAGACATCGCAGTGGGGAATGCCATCAAATTCATTTGGATCATTGACTGAACTCTTCATTGCTTAAATCTACAAGCTTGTCCATTGCTCCTATACCCTAAGTTTGTTGAACCACACAAGATCTGTTGATCGCCTTTTTACATTCCTCTGTGTTTCTTTAAAATCTTTTTCACTGACAGGCCCGTCAAATCTTTTATGTTGTTTTCCCGTCGCTTTCTCTTTCTGTCTGCCTCTTCTTCTTTTTCCTGGTCCTGTTCCCAGAAGAAAGGTCTTCATGAGCCCACGGGACCTTGTTATATGGCCATAATTTTTTTTTTTTTTTTTACAATAGTTAGGTCATGTGGGGTCCAATTGCTGTTGTAATCCGGGGCGCCTATTACCAAGTTATTGAGATAGCAATGCTGTCATATATTTGATCATGGGCGTAGCCGGGGGGGGGGGTGTTCAACCTGGGGTGGGGGTGGGGGGAAATTGGAACTTAGTGACTGATTCTTGCTTTGATTCTGTTTATTTTAGATGATATTTTAATACTAAACCATCACTTATCCCAGCGCAGCCAAAGGGGTTCTGAGTTTAAAACCCCCTACCAGGGGGGTTTTGCAGTCAAATCCCCCTCTTCTACAAACAAAACCAAAAAAAAAAAATGCAAACGACAATTCCCAAAGTCCAAGAGCATAGCTAAGGAAGATTTTGATTTTAAAACCCCCTCTTCAATATAAGACTATCCATACATAAGTCACCAGATTCTATGAGCGTCGCCAGGAGAAGTTTTGTGTTTAAACCCCTTTTAAATGTGTTAAAACTCTCCTTCAGGTGATTTTGAGCTTAAATAACCCCATACAGAGAGTTTTAAGATTGAAAACCTCTTTCTTCAAGTTTATTCTAAAGCAAACTACAGTCACCAACTTCTATGAGCGTAGGTAAGGGAGTTTTGAAGTTTTAAAAAAAAACAAAAAAACTTCCCGATTTTATAGTTTAAAAGCCCCCCCAAAAATGATTTTGACGATAAAACTTCCCTTTTCGATATAAAATCTAGAGCAAACTACAGTCACCTAATTCCAAGAGCGTAGCCAAGACAGCCAAGAGGGGTTACACATTTCTACCAGTGACTGG
The DNA here is from genome assembly GCA_030265305.1 of Biomphalaria pfeifferi. Classification (NCBI taxonomy): domain Eukaryota; kingdom Metazoa; phylum Mollusca; class Gastropoda; family Planorbidae; genus Biomphalaria; species Biomphalaria pfeifferi. The sequence goes on from JASAOG010000367.1 coordinate 17,814, forward strand.
ACTACATTAATAAAGTGCAGTGAATAGTCATTTGCCGAAATTGAAAAAGACGACTAAATGTGGCTCAACAAAGATGGCGAAGACTGATTTTAGGAGTCAGTTATAGAGATCGGGTCTCAATTAAGAAAATCCTATGCCGAACTGGGAGTCGATCCCTTAGTAAGGTTGTGACAGAGCGTCGCATGAGGTTTGAGGGACATGTTCTCCTACAAAAAGAATTACTCATAATAAGAGTTGCGATGACATGGAGGCCATTACAAGGAAAGTGCAAAAAGGGACATCCTAGTACAACTTGGCTTCACACTTTCATGGAGGTCATCAGAGCAGGTGGGAAGAGTCTTCATACATTGCCAGTGACAGATTTTTTGTGGAAGCAGATTGCCGCTCAAAGCGCCGAACGCCGCAGTTGGATCTAAGTCAGTAAAAATAGCACATAAGGCTTTTGAAATATAACTTTTTAATAGAAGGATTATGCACGTAGATACCTCAGAATATGCATTTTGTTGGCTTTCAATACCGGAAATAGTGCTTGGCGAACTGGGGGAGCTCGCAGGACTTCCCAGACCCCCTTGCTGGGGAGTCTACAATTTTTCCACTATTTCCAGGAAGAATCTAGTCTTTGGTACAATAAACGTCTTCCGAAAGAATGAAGGGTCAGAAAGTAATAAAGACCCACACACACACACGCACGCACACACACACATATTTTATTTTGAGGGGGGGAATTTACCTAAACAAAATCCCAGTTACGCCCTTGAATTTGACCATACATGGAAAACTTAGTTAAAGCCATTATGTTCAAAAATGTGTTAGCTCTCTATTTAGAAGTACACAGGCAGTGAGTTGACAAAGTGAAATCTTTTTACCTTATAAATAAATGACTATTTCCTTCAGTCCAGTAACAAGATATCATCATGAACATGATCCAGTAACATGATGTCACCATGGGCATGATCCAGTAACATGATGTCACCGTGGACAGGATCTAGTAACATGATGTCACCGTGGACATGATCCATTAACCTGATGTCACCGTAAACATGATCCAGTAACATGATGTCATGGTGAACATGATCAAGTGACATGATGCGAAACGTCAACAAGACTTTTTATGTAAAATGAAGACTTAGCAAAACATGTCCTCCAGAGTATGAAACAAAGACTTAGCAAAACATGTCCTCCAGAGTATGAAACAAAGACTTAGCGAAACATGTCCTCCAGAGTATGAAACAAAGACTTAGCAAAACATGTCCTCCAGAGTATGAAACAAAGACTTAGCGAAACATGTCCTCCAGAGTATGAAACAAAGACTTAGCAAAACATGCCCTCCAGAGTATGAAACAAAGACTTAGCAAAACATGCCCTCCAGAGTATGAAACAAAGACTTAGCAAAATATGCCCTCTTGACTACGGGAATCAAGTCCTTCAAAGCTGCATACGAGAGGCACAAAAACCCCAGTGCAAAACCCTCAGCCCCCTGGATTACAAAAGTGGTCATCATCGCATCACGATGGACAAACTATATATATATAAGAATGCAGAAGAAGAAAGAGAAAAAGAAACTCTTTTAACGAGTTCGCGCCCTTGTTTCCCAGTACACGGTTGCACACCGGAACAGTGAGATCTAGGTTGTGGAAAGAAACGAAAAGACTTTGACATGAAAAAAAGCCTAAACCTTGTCAGAGGTTCATTGAATCACATAGAAATAACACGTAATATTTTTTTTACATCATTGCCTACTTTATGTTCCAATAAATTCGGATCGAATCGAATCTGATAGGATCTAATAGGATCAGATTGAATCGGATGGGATCGGATCAGATCTGACTGGAGCTGATCGAATCAGATCAGCTCGTCATAAGAAAAGGCCAGAATAGGAATCAAGCCCACGACATTCCCGTTATTAATCTGACGCTTTAAAAATTTTGCTACCAATTTCAGGAATTTCCAGAATTTCGGCGCTTTCCTTCAGTCCACCCAACTCTAGTGGGGACCTGAGTTTAGTTGTGGAAAGTAAAGGCGGTTGGTCTTTGTGCTGGCCACATGACAACCTACTCGTTCACCGTTGGCCAAAGAAACAGATGACCTTAACCTTATCTGCAAGGTTTGAAAGTGGAACGTTATGTAGGAGATGAGAGAAGTTTTACTGACAAGGTGACACATTGCTTTGACTTCTTCAATATCCTGTCAACATTAACTTGCAGTGGTACATAGTACAAACATTGCCAATGCTAGTCCAACAGTTCAAGTTAATTCTAGTGTTAATGAGAATTTAAATTTTAAATTAGTCTTTAATTCCGATTCCCACCAAATCGTAATTAATTCAAAAATGACGCCCCCCCCCCCCTTTTTTTTAAAAATTTTCTACTCTCTCTCTATTAAAAAAACTGAAACTCTTGCAGGACGATCAATTAGAATGGAAAGGGGGTGGGGGGGGGATTGCTTACAGACGCCCCCTCCCTGTATACACCTGTGCAAGAAGAAATGAGAAAGGATTAGAGTGTGGACTACACCACGTGATGGCGCCATATCGTCTGCTAGGACAAGTTTTGATCAGACATGACAATCACTAGCATTATTATTTTATTTTTTTGCGCCAACTGCGTGTGGCGCTGTCAATTTCATCTGCTGACTCCACCCTCTCCAAGCCCTCCCCATCTTATAAGGCGTCGTGTCAACAATATCAATGCAGTGTGCTCATTAATAAGTCTATCTCACTCGTGTGTTCTTTTCACAAGTTAAAAATTTATCAGTTAAGAATCACCCCCCCCCCCCTCTGCCATCCCCTCTGCCACCCTCATACACATACTTAGGCACAGACAAACGTTAGGAAAAGAATACATTCGTTTGTCTGTCACTATGGCAACACAAAGCTTTCTAATGTAAAGATTTTCTCGCCATTTGTTTTTCTAAAGTGCTCAGTATTAGTAGCCTTGACGTCTTTTAGGTCCTAAACGACATTGGATCATCTCATAGAAATGAGATGAATTCCTGAGCATTAGCTGTGGTCTGAACGATGTCATCCACATCATAGTTCCCCTCCCCCACCCTCTCCTCGCAGCTGATGTGTCCAAAGAAACGGCAGGTGCCTAACAGTTTGTGATCAAACGTCGCTGGTTCTGCCAGAATGCTGTGACAGCGGCTCTTGATTTTCCTCAGGGTTGTCTCCTGAAGCTTAACCATTGTGTGGGTATAGCCGCAAGGCAGCACAGAGTTTCCGTGGGTAGAGAGCCTAGGCTAGCGTGCACATCCTGGCTGAAGTTAACTGGCTTCTCCTGTCAGTGTTAACAGTTCCGCTTCCGCCGGACAAAATTTCCTAGCCACACTTGAAGCCAGGAGCTGGACTGGTAGTCATAGGCCCGGGCAAGCTACCCGGCCTAGGTGGAATCGGTCGTAAGAGGAAACGACAAAAGCAAAGGTTAACAAAAAAATTCCTTGGGAGTGCCTTAGGAACACGAGAGCTTTTCCATTGCACTTTACGAGGTTAAAAGCTCTCCCATGACCTCGTCAACAATCCATGCGTCGTTCCTCGAAGGACGTTTAAGTAATGGCAAGTCCAGCACGGCGGAGTTCGCCGGTGTTCTCGGCCTCGCTCTATCCCTTGAGTTAGGAGTGTCCGAATCATAGGACATAGCAACTCTGACATTAACTAAGTTCCTCGCCAGACAGAACTTTTTTTGTCAGGCTGGTCAGAGGGAGCCTTGGCTCATCTTTTAATCACAGATCAAACTGGCAGTCAGATGTTATTTGAAATGCTTGGAATCTGAAGCATTTTATAGGTTGTAGAGAATTTATATTCATTGTCAATTACAACAACCTTACAGAACCAGTGTTACTATATGTATTACAATAGTTTCGCTCTTTAGTTGATGCGAGTTATTCCCCTTGTTGTCAATGGATGATTTAATGGTTTCAATGATAATGCTATGCATTGAACATATCAGTGATGCCCAACATATGGACGGCGTGCCTTTTACGGCCCATGAAGCGGTGCATCCTACTCCTGAAACGTATTCCTTTAATACATAATATAACCACGAAGTAAAGTTCCCCTTTTAGACCTTGCGATCTATAGGTCAGAAGATGTTAAGGTAACGTTTCTATAGCTAACGGTAGGAAGCGTGGCCGAGAGGCTAAGTACGCTTGATCTTGCCTTGGCCACTTTGAAAATAGCTCGAGGTTCGACACCCGACTCGAGCTGTATTAACTGAGCGCCCCAGGCAGCACGGAAAAAACTTCTCTCAGAAACCCCCTCCCCCACTGGTCCATAAATGAGATTGGACAATTACGCCCTGAGCATGCTATAAGCACGAAAGTAGCGCTCTATAAAGCTATAATTTAATTTTTAACGAACATGGTGTCATATGGCCAGCACCACTTTCCACAACCAAAGTCAGGTACCATTAGAGTTGGGTGGACTCAGGCCTTAAGAATCCCAAAATTCATAATCCCAGTATTCACCGAAATTCAAACCAGGATCCAAGGTTCGGAAGCCAAGCACTTAAACACTCAGCCATCGGGCTCGTAAAAGCCAATAGGTTCGGTTCAATTTAACTTCCCTTTTTTAGACAGATTATTTGCACTTTTTAAATCTGCACAGCATACGTCTATTCCACAGCATCCCGCGTCCCCCCCCCCCCCCGACCCCAGAAATTGAAGAATGTATCGATCAAACGATTGTGAGGGTAAGAGAGTATTTTCTAAACAGCTTGGTGCTCACATTTAGGTGTCGTCGCTGTGGTCTCAGGGAGGAGCAAAACATGAGTTACATTGTTCAATTAAGTGTGCGTGTCTGTGTGTGTGTGTACTGCCATGAGAGTTGAACACGGAACTTGTGATGGGTGGGTGGTGTAAAAGCTTTGGTGGAAGGAGAAATCGCAGCAATCCCCACCTGAGATGGAACGGGTAAGCAGCTAGTAAAAACTTAAAAGTTTGGAATACGGGACTAAATACAAGAATGTAAAACACTAGTAAGGAATTCACTTCTGGGAGAGAGAACTTGAGAGAGAACGTGAGAGAGAAAAAAGGAGAGAAAGAGAAATAGAGAAGAGAGAGAAAAAGAAAAAGAGAGAGAGAGAGAGAAAGAGAGGATATAAAGAGAGAGAGAGAGAGAGAAAGAGAGGATATAAAGAGAGAGAGAGAGAGAAAGAGACAGAAACAAGAGAGAAAGAGAGAGAGAGGAGCGAGAAAGAAAGAAGGAGAGAGAGGAAGAAAGAGAAAGAGAGAGTAGAGAAAAGAGAGAGAAAAAAACAGAGAGAAGGATAGAGAGAGGAAGAAAGAGAAATATAGAAAGAGACAGAAACAAGAGAGAGAAAGAGAGAGAGAGAAGGAGAGAGAGAAAAGAGAGGAAGAGAGAGATTAAGAAAGAAAGAGAGAGAGAAAAGAGAGGAAGAGAGATAGTGAGAAAGAGAGAAAGAGAGAGAGAAAAGAGAGGAAGAGAGAGAGTGAGAAAGAGAGAAAGAGAGAGAGAGAACAGGTAAAATGAAAAGAAACGATAGGCTTTAATCCCGTGGGTCGATCTACCATCTGATGTTGGGGGGCCCCTTGGGGGCCCCATGTGTGTTTACGTAAAGAGGTACACAGCTCAAGCGGGAGTCCAAGGGCGATTATTTGTCTAACTCTTGCCGCGAACTGCTGATACGAGGGGAACTAAGCAAAACACAAGCGGACTAGGGCGCCGAGCTCACCTTTTCCTCCATGCTCTTCAAGAAGAAAGTGGGTTCCATGGGAAGTGGGATGTGACACATTAGAGGGGGAGGGAGGGTTGAATGAACAAAGTGGGTGGATAAGCTAAGGCTGGTGGCAGGTCAGTACTGCAAGAGAATAATTTAAGTCATAAGTAATCAGTGAGCGCTAATGAGCTAAATAGAGGGACAGATGAAGTATTAGTCTGTAATAGAATCAATCCACCCATTCATCGCTCTATCAGATTGACTGTCTGTCTGACGGTTTCTCCCTTCGTCCATACGTCCGTCATTCATTCAGTCAGTCAGCCTGTCTGTCAATCTATCTACAGGTACAAGAAACGCCTCTAAAAAAGAAAAATACAAATATACCGTAGAGCTCAGTAAAGCACACAAACTATTCGAGCCTCTCAGGCCCTTTCGGTCACGTAATTAACATCATTTCCACAATGATTACCCCACCCCCCACCCGACACATTAATGTGAGAGCCCTTAACTTAGTCGTCACGCCTATACAGTTTCACAGATTCGGAGGAACCTTCCCCTTTCTATTGTATTGTAGGACTAATAGGTTAATTAATGATGCTCCAGTCTCCAATGGATTAGAAAGGAGAATAAAAAAATACGTGGACACAGAGGCTCACATCGAAAGACACAAACGCACACACACAAGAGATTCCCACTTTTTAAAGAACCAGCTCAACAAATCAATCTTTTTCTTTTGTTTCGTTACTTTACAAAAAGTTCCGAAAAAAATAATGTTTGGTCGAAAGTTGAACTCATTTACACTCGGGGGTAAGAAAGATCAAACCATTGGTGAAATTAGCCTCGTTTTAGAAGTGGGCGCCGGTTGAATAGAAGAACCCCAAAGAGGAAGAAGGGCGGAGATATTGTTAAATAAAAAAAAAATTAAGAGCTTTAAGGAAAGAAAAAAAAAAAGAAGGAAATAAAGGTCGAACGAACGACCACCTTCTTAATGAGATATCCGGCTCTGTCGCTTTGGTCGTAAGAAACTGTATGACAGACCTTGATTTTGTAAAAAAGTCTCAAGAGAGGGTCGAAAGTCGAGTATTATTGAAAAATGGATTGAGGACAATCATATGATCCTAGTAAAAGGATTATCTTCTCATAGTATAGGCTTTGAATTTTTTACGGAAAGCTATGATGGAATTGTCTTGGCAAAGTCTTGGTAATTTTGTTGTTCGTATAATGGGAATCCAACTTTGTGTCTGCAATAGTCTTGAAATACTATTTTTTATTCGAAATTTTATACTATACTGTTGGGTGTAAATAAAACTCGTAATCATCTGGTGAAATGCTTGTAAAATTATTGGTAATCAACTTGTAAAAATACTGGTTTTGAACTAGCAAAATCCTTTAAAAATTCATCTTTAAATCCACATGTAAAATCTTTGTTAATCATCCAGATGCAATACTATTTCTTATAATGTTAAAATACTGACTTAAATACTTGCAATCAACAGGAAAACATATTAGGTAATCAGCATGTCTAATTCTAGACTAATATTGATTCCTCACAGGGGCGTAGCTAGGAATTTTCCATCGTTTGGGGGCCCGGGAGATTGACCTCTTTGAGGGCCCCTGCGTTTTGCATAACATTTAATTGTTTATGTAAAAAACACTCATTTTGTGGGATTTTCCAATTCACTCTCCTCCTCCCCCACCCTAGCTATTTCACTGTTTACTGTCAGTGTCAGCAGTCAATGATGAGGTAAATCACTTGCAAAATGTAACTACTCCACGTGTAGAAATGTGGGCAATTATATTTACAAACATCGGTAACTGACATGCAAGAAAATAAGCAAGTAATAATCAAATATTATTATATTTTGTTCTCACTACAATATATCTTGTCAACGTTCATATTAATTTTATTGTACATGTGTACTAAATATATCACTCTTTATAATAAACGTGTAGTATCTGCTGTTCTTAAGCATGTACACGTCTCAGTTTGGTTGTGGAGCATATTTGTACAAATGTACACAATCAAGTAGCGCCTCTTTCTTCTACAGGCAATGACGTCATTTTTTGGCAATTAGATTGTGGTGTAGTATTTTTTTTTCTTGACTTTTTGGTCATGATTTTAGATTTTACTATCGGGTGCATTCTTTGAAATAAGTGCACCCTGTGGCGACTACTGCTCAAACTTTCTAGCCAAAATTGAAGCAATTACCATTGCTCTGCGGACAGTCGAAAACAAATTATATGAAGGGGTACAATCACCATAGTAATGATATTCTTTATACGGATTCGTTCGTATTTTTAGATCAGACGTTACAGTCTTTGTTATTTATTTCTATAGGGTTTCAGTGTTGATGTTATCTATTTCACGTTGAGTTGATACTGTGGCCGCTGATACTACCCTGGACATTGTTGTCCTCATCTTTGTCAGTCTTGTAACTTGTTGGTCAGAAGTGAATAACAGTCCATGTAGTCTATTACCAAGATCGATGTTCATTGACAGTTTCTACAGTACCTGTTACCGAGACGAATCTTTGGCATAAGTTAGGAAACTGCGATGTTGTTGAAGTCAGTGTTGTGAAGCAATATAATATAAGATACTTACTGTATTCATATTATTTAAGTAATTACTTAGAATGAAATTTTGACCTATTCTCTTCATATTTATTTCTGATTACTTATCGTTCACATCATTCACTTCAATATCATTGTATTAAATTCATATTTTATTTGTAATCATCCTACATATTGTTTATTAATTTATATTCAACTGAGTGTCTACGGTGTTTGTTTATTAATTTATATACAACTGAGTGTCTATGGTGTTTGTTTATTAATTTATATACAACTGAGTGTCTATGGTGTTTGTTTATTAATTTATATACAACTGAGTGTCTATGGTGTTTGTTTATTAATTTATATACAACTGAGTGTCTATGGTGTTTGTTTATTAATTTACATACAACTGAGTGTCTATGGTGTTTGTTTATTAATTTACATACAACTGAGTGTCTATGGTGTGTCTGATAGGCTGAACTTCGGGACTAATATAATTATAAAGCAAAAAAGAAAAAATACTTATTGTTTAATACACACATATAGTGTAAAATAAAATTATACTAAATCTACCAAGACATTTAAAATATCTAATAATACATAAACAAAGTCCTGACGTACACTTTTTCTTTAATACATAAGTATTGGGTGCTTTTATATTAGCGATCCAGTATTTGGTTAGGCACTACCTCCTGTTTCTTTTCCTTTGGGTAATGGAATAAAGGGGGAAAGTTTTCAACACTCTGCAATGACTCGTTGTTGTTTTTTCTTTTATCATTCAGTAATATCGTAGTTACATCAATAGCTTATAATAATGACAATGTCTTCGATTCCGACGGTTAAGGATGCGTGCAGTGTTTCAAATGACTATGCATACGCAGTTGCGACTTGCAGATACCAAACAAAATAATTAATTATCAATGTTTAATTAATATAATTTTTTAATTTCTTATTGTCACGTTCACTGTATCTAAATTTAGCTCAAGGTTATCAGCCAGAACTTCAGCCACCTCGGGAATTTCTATCACGCAACTAAATTATGTTTTGAAATAAATGTGATTGGTTTGAAATATTAATTATTGTGCATTGAGCGGCATTTATTGGTCAGATTTTGATCAGGCGGCAAAGAGATATTTAGTCACATGACAAAAACGCCCAAAGCTTTGTAAGCTGAGAGATATTACCGCTAGTCTCGTGCGGAACGTGTTAGAGAGAACATGTACTAGAGTCTAGTGTTAGAACTCAAGAAAGAAGACATAATTATATTATTGTGTAGATCATTTATTCTATTCAAGTACATTTAACCATTGTAATTACTTGTGAATAGCTTTTCCAAGTTTTGAATTAAAGTATTTGTTTTAGACGAAAAGAAGTTTCTTCATTGAATATATAATAGCATACTTAGATCGTCTTGTCAACTAGTAACTTCTAGATGATCCTCTTGTCAACTAGCAACTTCTAAATGATCATCTTATCAACTGACGATTTCTAAATTCTCGGCAACCACGGTCATTGATAGTGCGATATAGATCAAGATAATCTTCAACGTGTTATCTATCCTAACACAATCAAGTATTATTGGCACTATCTTAGATTGTGACATCTTAGCACTATTGATGATTTGTGACACATATATTGATTCCTGTTTTATCAGGTAAAAGAAATAATCGTGCACAATTTCAGCATGATCCGAGATTGGCTGTGGGAGAAATAACGTGTACAATTGTTTTACCAGACAGACAGACATACAGACGGACAGGCAGAGTTGATATAAGCTTTGTAAAAATCAAATTATTAAGCTTTCACTCAAAGTATATTCCTTGCTTACCCTTAGATTCCGTTATTTTTAGTTACCTTTGTATTGCAGTCATTGCTTCTATATTCAGTGCTGTCTGGGGTGTGGTCTGGTCCGATCTTTTGTGTACACATGTCAGATTTTGGATTCGAGCTCACGATACAGGCCACTCAGCCACCAATCCTAGACCTGGTCAAAATAACGCTTGGAATCCCAAGTATAGTCTATGACACTGCTCTATGGTCACGAGTTCAGATCACTTCCTGGCAAACTAGCATTGAAAATGTATCCAATTTTATGTAAGTGTGTATCAATTATAAAGTTTAATGTTGGGGCTGGTGTGTGTGTGTGTATGCGGGGGCTACATAAAAGTAATAATCACTCTAGTATCACGATATTTTTTCCAAATCAACAAATCCAAAATCGATATTAGCAGGTCTTTTTAATGGGAACAATGTTGGCTGAAATCTGGAATCACAAATCTGGTGTGAAATAGCATTTTCTCCCTTTCATATCCCCATCATTTTTATTTTAATTACAACCCAATCCTACCATGTCATTCTTCTGCTGTTAGTATTTAAATCTTGTTTATGTCTCTCCCAGTATTTGTTTGATTCAATACATGAAGTTAACCCTAACAGTCCCTCATTAAACGGTCTTTATCTTTTAGCTCAATGTCGACATCTCCTCACCCTACAATTCACCAAGTATGACATGCTTGTAGTTAGCATAAACCTGTCATAGTAACAGCGGTCATTCTCCAATACACTCACAACCTCTCTCTCTCTCTCTCTCTCTCTCTCCATCTAATACAGTATAACTCACCAAGAATAAATAAAGCGCTCACGGCATGATCTGTCAGTTAATGACGACTAATGACAGCTTTCTGACATCGTGTGGGAATCCCATTCTGACCATCATCGGCGGTCTTTTGTGAGAATGTACCCACGACCTCCATCCCTTGGCCAAAACAAAAGTTTAGAAATCTCAACGATTTCAACCGACAGAACATGGGCGGTCACTGCGCATTGAAATGTACGCAAAGCGTTGAAAACTTGAAGACATTGAAGTGAATGTTATTTTAAACACTTAACTGTCTCAGAACATTGGACGCGCGTGTGTTTACATTTGGAAATTTAGGGAGGCGAGATGTGGACTGGATAACAGACAGAGGAGAACTACGTCAGGCGGTGGGTTGTGGGAATAGTGGCCAAACTAGGAACTAGTCCATCTATCTATCTATCTATCTATCTATCTATCTATCTATCTATCTATCTATCTATCTATCTATCTATCTATCTATCTGTCTGTCTGTCTGTCTGTCTATATATAGTTAGTCTATCTGCCTAGCTCTCTCTGTCTATCTGTCTTTCTTCCGGTCTGAATGCACAGGTTTTGAATTATGTCGTGTACGGCCTACCTAAATACGTTTTATGTCAGACTTTTTCTTTTTTTCATTAGAGCCACACACACAAAAAGTTGTAATTTCGTTATTATATTTTTTTCCGACTGAAATATGCAAATATGTGTTTGGTTAGAATTACACATTTTTGTAAAATCAGGTATATACTTATACTATACTATAATAGAATAGAAACTAATATAATAAAATAAAATATAATAAAATATAAAAAAGTTTATTATCCCTATTTGCTTTGGAACTGTTGAACATAAAACACAAAGCGAACACACACACACGTTCCAAATGTACGCCACTGTATAGAGTTCTCCCCATCCCTCCCACTCCATTCCCCTGCCATCTTTTTTTTTTTTTTTTTTTACTTTTCATGTAAAGAAATGATAATGGCGGGACTTTGTTTCTTAAAATCCATCTCCACATTTGCTTCCGAAACAAACTCCGTTTCCTTATTTTATTTTCAACGCGCTCTACCCGACGCCACGTCTCGCATTTCACCCCATCACAGCTTCGGTTCGCGCAGCCCCCCAAAAAGGTATTTAATAGTCTTTGGCCCCCCTTTCATTCAGCGGCTGTCATCGCGCGAGACGTGAAAGATGATCCCACGTGACTGTCATGGCCGATTACACCAAACGGTGATCTATACTTGTAGGTTGCAAGGAAAGAAAAGCGGGCCCCAAAGGAAATGTAGGGCTGAGATAAGGGGGAGGGGGGGTTCAACGAAACTTATAGAATAACACTAAGAAACGAAGCATTTTCCTCTTGATCTATCACATGGGGAGAGATGTCACAGTCAAGTTGGAAAGTGGGGACTTATGAAGCTGAATACAATGTTTAGACCTAGTGGAATTTAAAACGTCGCTGTCTATGAATGTGTTGGTCAAAGTGATCATGTTTAGCAAAGAGGAGGGGCGGAAATAAAAGATATAAATAAGTCACAAATGGCCTATGCCAAATTTTTATTTTTAATTTAACTGTAAAGTAAGGCAGCGAGAGCGTACTATGAGAAAAAACAAGTCTTACTATCAGGCCTTTGAGTTTTTTGTTTCATTTAGTTATCGGCTCTGCCTGGACGCTTGGACAATCGTCTTGGTGGTCCCGGGTTTGACCTCTACCTGCCGCCTTCTCTCTCCTCTACCTGCCGCCTTCTCTCTCCTCTACCTGCCGCCTTCTCTCTCCTCTACCTGCCGCCTTCTCTCTCCTCTACCTGCCGCCTTCTCTCTCCTCTACCTGCCGCCTTCTCTCTCCTCTACCTGCCGCCTTCTCTCTCCTCTACCTGCCGCCTTCTCTCTCCTCTACCTGCCGCCTTCTCTCTCCTCTACCTGCCACCTTCTCTCTCCTCTACCTGCCGCCTTCTCTCTCCTCTACCTGCCGCCTTCTCTCTCCTCTACCTGCCGCCTTCTCTCTCCTCTACCTGCCGCCTTCTCTCTCCTCTACCTGCCGCCTTCTCTCTCCTCTACCTGCCGCCTTCTCTCTCCTCTACCTGCCGCCTTCTCTCTCCTCTATCTCCCGCCGTCCTGCTGGAGCTTTGGGTTAGGAGGTAACAGTCTTCAGCTCTGAAGGAGTATTCTAAAATGTTCAACAAAGTATTGTTCTCTCTGAGTATGTAACGCAGTATAGTCTAATTTCTACTTTCATTTGTTCAAAATACAAGTCTTTGTAAACAAAATGTCTTTTAAAAAAGCTATTGAAAACAAAGTGTCTATAAACAAAATCTTTTTGAACATAAAGCTCTAAACTCTAATCCTATTGGAAAAGACTTGGGTATGGATTTGTTGTCAATCGTTGTTAACTCTTTCTCTCCTAACCGACGATACAAACGTTGATTCCATCAGAATGTGGTAAATACTTACGGAGAGAAAGAGTTAAATCCACCCAGTGACAAGAACGTACAAACAGTCACTTCTGAAAGAACGTCCTTAATTTATAAGATAAGAAGAAATCTGTCAATTGTACTACATTTGAATGCTGTAATCTTTCAATCTAATACTTTTTGTAGGCTGTATAACTTTTTTGGCAACTTTTTGTTATCGTCAGTTCACAATACCCTCGTCCATCTTAGCAACACCCAAATAAAAGACTTAAATTGACAGCATCTTTAGGGACTAGTTGCAGTGACATAATATTGTACCCAATAAAACGAAATCCTCTTTTTAGAATATCGTCCACCAAAATAAATGGATTATAAATTTCATGTGTACAATAGCCGAGATGGTGGCTGTAGAGTGCAAGCTGTAAAGCCAAGAAAATTTATGTTCGAATTCCAAAATTCCGGTGCCGAAGATTGTCGGAAGTTATCGTGACTGACTTCGTAAATCTCCGGGGGGTCAAAAACGGAGCTATACCCATTTTTTAAGTGGGTCATTATCGAACTTGAATCCGGACATTGTACAAAAAAGTTTTTATTAGCCACGGGGACAGCGTGCGGCCATCGATGTGGCCGCCATAAATGACCACAAATGAATACTTTTGACACGGATGTTAAATGTGGTCAAGGCGTTTCTCTTAACGACTTCGCCACCCAGATCTTTGTATGTTATCAACGCAAACAAAATGGGGGAGAGGGGAGGGGAACAAGGCAGGTAACGATGTAAGGGAGGTAAGCCATAAACATTTGAAGTAGAGACAATTGAACACATGTTGTCAATGAGATAGATTACAACATCAGAGAAACTTCTCGAAATGTGGCAGGGATGGAGAAATTGGTTTGGAAAAGGAGAGGGGGAACGGAAGAAGATGTATTCAGAGTAATAAAGTAACTTATATGTTAAAAGTAAAAGGGAAGTAATCACATTCTTGACACAGATATTGTGTACATGTTCTCGCATATTAACATAAAAGTTGCATCTTTCCTTATCTAAGATTCTTCAATCATGATAAATTAGTGTACAACTAAAGGGCATGCATAAAATAAGTATTAAAATCTTTAGTGTATGCACTAAAATGTTATTTAACCTTGGTTAGGCCAATAATAGAATATACGTCCTCTCTTTGGGACCCCTCAACTCAAGAAAACATTACGAAATTGGAACAGACACAAATAAAGCAGTGAGATTCAACACAAATCTATATTCACATTTGAGTAGAGTAACACCTTTAGTAAAATCCATAATTTAGAAAGCCTTTAGGATAGAAGACTCAAGAGTAAACTAGCAATTAAAACACTGAACCATAATCTTCAAATACAAAAACAAATAAAATTCTCAGAAAGACATAAAGATAAAGGTACATTCCTAGTTACATATGCTGAGACAAATTAGTACAAATGCTCCTTCTTCCCTAATACTAAATATAGAGTTGAAGCTAGGTGCTGAAACAAATGTGATACATACATATATTAGTCATAAATGAACAGCAGCACCAGGGACGTAAAGTCTGTATTATACAGGGTGTGTCAAAAAATGTATACACACTTTGAACTATCATAGACAATTTATTTCCCGTTCTACAATGCTAAATTTCTGGACGTGGAAAGCTTAATGTCCAATGGGAAAAATAAAACCGACCAAATTATGCCACCCATAAATCCCGGTTCACGCCTCACCCTCTCCCGAACCCATTCACAAAATTCTAACCTTCGATGTGGATCGTCGTCACTTGGGTGTTGCACCAGCCGTGGAATGTACACACGAAACTTGCCTTTCCTCAGAATGCGTAGCACACTACTAGCACTTACATCACTCTGACGTGCCGCTTGCCTTGATGATTTTTGAGGTGAACGCTGAAACAGTTCCAAGACCGCAGTTGTGGACTCATCACATGTAGCTGTACGAGGTCACCCTGATTGACCTTTATGCACATCACGCACTGTTCCAATAAATACTAATTTGTCTCGTTGACATGTAATTGTCAACCTTGAAGGTGGTTCTGTACCATACTGACGTCTCCACTGTTTTCGAACCGCAGCTACATTCTCAAACTTCCAGTACTACTTAATTATCTGCTTCCGCTCTTCAAAACTCAAACGCACGTCCGCCATGTTGCAATTACTGATGCTGAAGGCCACCAGTTTGAACATTACTCGTATTAATAACATTTATTTTTTCAATTGGACATTAAGCTTTCCATGTCCAGAAATTTAGCATTGTAGAACGGGAAATAAATTGTCTATGACCATTTGGGTCATGTATACATTTTTTTGACGCACCCTATATAAGATAAGAAGATAAGATACACTACCACGCTTTGGCCGTGTTGTTGTTAGTGAAATAGTTGATTCGTATTTTTAATAAACACTAAAGCATTTGCGAAGTTAGAGCCTATGTTCTTAACACACTTTGCCATACCCTACAATCAAAGAAATATTTTGAAATCACTTGATTATACAAGGATTAGAAAATAACACTTTTGTAAAAATTAAAAAATTCCTACTATTAGCTTACACTAGTGATGCCCATTTAAAACAAGGAACATAACTGTCTTTGGCCTATTTCATTCTGACGATTATTGTCCCTTGAACTTGTCTTTTTATAATATTGTTTCAAATGCCATCTCTGGGTCTTTTTACCATTGAGCTCATTAAATCATTTGAACCCGATTTCCGGTTGTCTCGTAGCTAGTCATTATTACGACGGCCTGGGGACAAGAAATATGGTCTATCGGGCGAGCTATGTACAGGCGACCATTGAGAACTGACCAAACAATACCCAATCACCCGTTAACAGGAATTCGTCCACAAGAATACAATGCGAGATCTTTAGTATCAAATAAATCCTTCTGGGAAATGAAAGAGAAAAAAAAAGGAAAGGGAGGCTATAAACGTCTGCTTGTTAGACAATGTCAAGGTTAAAGTGGCTATATATAAAAATTACGCTGGTTCCTATTGTTCAGTTTATCAAAGACATTTGCAGACGATAAATTGTGGCATGCCGGGAAAGGTGACGCTTTACAGAATGTAGAATAAACACGAGAAATGAAGAGAAAGAAAGAATGGGCGCGCGCAAGAGAGAGAATGAGCGCAGGCAGGGGGGATATAAAGAAGGAAAGAGCTCATCCTGTAGTATTTAGTTTGTCTATCCTAGTAAGACTGCATTCTTCCTTCAACACCTTCAATCACAACAAGCCTACAGGTGCTCCCAGGTGTGTTCGGTTCTAAACTCTCTCAACAATCAAACATTATAACCCCGCCCATGCCAAACTTCCTCTTCTATTATTTTGTTATTTTTTCGACTCACCAAAAAAACACATTCCAAGATGGACGTCGGTGTCACGTAGAGATGTCAGGCCCGAGCAAGGTTTTCTCTGTCAACACGAGGCGCTAACGAAGGGGGGGGGGGGGGCGGTCAGCTCACGTCTTGTGGTTGCTGCTGAGGAGGTCATCCTGACAATGATTCCCTACACCGCACAGGAAAGTGATTGCAACCTTTTCCCGTGCCTCCCCATTAAAAAACAAAACCAGATTGAAAACGTAAGCAGCAAGTGGAAACACTTTGGGCACTTTTAGATTCTTGTATACTATAGACAACAAAGAATGCTACTTGTGTATTTAAGTTTTGTTTTTACAAACTTTATATCAAATTAGTTTTTCTGTCCGGTCAAAAGTTTGCACACGTTTATTCTCCCACTCCAATCCTCGGATCAAGTTGAAACTTTTGCATAATTATTCAATAACATAGACAAGACATAAATAAATAAAAAATAATTAGTAAATCAATTAATGGTTATTAATTGATTTTTTAAACCAACAAATAATCCTTCAGTATTCACATATACGGCTAAATATGTAGGGTTTAATCCATTGGATAATTGCAACGTTAGTTCTCCCACACCCGCTCTCGGATCAAGTTGAAACTTTAAACAATGATTTATTAACAAAACAATTAGTCAAGTAATAAATGGTAATTAATTATTTTGTTTGATATCGAATAAGGAAAATAACTTGTACATTTATTGAAAAAAATATATGGATGCAAGTGCGGAGTTCTAAGGATAAGCTTATTTTTTTTGTTTATAATTTAGTTTGAGCTTCTACTAGGGGCCTTTCTCTTCTTTTTTTTTTCTGCGTTTGTATAGCGAATTTTTCATGTTAGGGCATTCTCAATGCATTATGGTCCATTCTCTTTTCTAGCCTGTTGGGGACTGGATAAGTGGGAGGTTTCGAACTTGAGCCAACTGAGTAGGTAGCCACTCAGCCATACATCGCACATCGATACATGGAAACTTCTGGTCCAGCATTTTATATTCATCGTAATGGAAGCTTGCCTGAATGATCTACAGCGTTGGTTGGTTGTACAAGTTTGTATTTGGACGTTGGCTCGAATTCTAATACTGACTAAATATTTCTAGACACTAGTTTTGAAACCATAGGAGTCTGAACAGACAGATGGTTTAGTATTATCTTATTTGAACATTTCATATAAAAAAATTAATTTATGAAAAATATCGTTCAAAATAATAATAAAAAGTGTCAAAGAAGACTCCTCCCAATCACGGAATCGATTTGTGGAAGTACATTTCTCCAATCTCTTTGTTCGGTGATACCTTAACTTTTTCCATAACGGAACACTTCGCAAATTCTGAATATTTAGCGGAACACTTTGTTTATTTTTTAGAGAGATTATTCCAGTAGTTGCAACATCTATTCATGCCTCGCGGGGAACACTAGGGTACCACGGAACAGTTTGGGAAACACTGCCTTAGTATGTTGAACCGTTGGGGTCACCACACAAGATCTGTTCACCGTCTTTCTCCATTCCTCTCTGTCTTATGCCTTGGATAGAATTTCATTCAATCACAGGCCTGTCCATTCTTTTATGTTGTCTTCCCATCGTTTTCTTTATCTGCCTTTTTTTTTTCTGGTACTGTTCCGTGAAGGAAGGTCTTTGCGAGCCTTCAGGACATTGTGATAGAGTTTCAGTTTGCGTTTTTCGACCATTAGCAGGTCATACTGGTGTCCAGTCGCAGTATTAATTCTGTTTCTAATCTCTTCTTTTTTAAACCGTTTTTAATTAATAATTTTATTCACTTCCTTAGACCGCCCCTACAGCAGAACAGCAGAGATTCGAACTCACGACCTTCATGCCATGAGCTAGGACCGTATTTATCATCACTGTCGATTTTCTTCGTGTTCACTATAAATGCTATAAACGAGATAACACAGCTTGCTGTAGGCGGTAGCTTAACCCTTAAAGTGCTAAGCTGTTTTACAATGAGTGCAAACAAAATGGAATTACAATTCTGTTGTTTAGAGGCTAAACTAACACACGCGTTTTAAGGGTTAAACACTAAGTAATGTGCTCAAGCCAAAACATTCTCTCTTCGGTTGATGTGACGCTAAGAAACTCAATTCCTTCTTATCCTGTCATGAAATGTAGATTTTCATTATTAGTGTGATTACGTCGATGTCTCATCTTACCCCCATCCACCGTCACCTCCCCCCCATCCCATTTTGTAAACTTAAAGTTCCATCTAAAGAGCAATGCGATTTCAGGCTGAAATAAATGAAACTCGGAGATGTTTCTATCTCTCGACCTGAGGCTCAGATTTCTGCTGCACCGACTTGAACTTGTGTGCACACGTTCCCCAGAGGTTTCATTGTTATACTTAGTTGTATTGTTATATCTAAACAAAATGAAATATTGACAAGTATGAGAAGGAAAGAAAGGAAGGGGGGGGGGGGGGAGGGTAAAGCTATTGTAATGGATTGTGTTAACGACTTGGTGATAAGATCAGCGCCGACCGGCGGCGTGCCGCAATCTTCGTAATTTGTTTGGAGGTGGGTGTATGTCTGATTGAAAAGCGAAGATGTGTGAAAGAGGGTGAGTGTATGTGTGTGTGTGTGTTGCCCACTACGCTAGGACAGCGCCACGCATGAGTGAAATCAGATGAAGGAAGAAGACAAACTGTCATGGGACATCGTTCACTGCGACAAAATGTAACACGAGCCAGGTAGGGCTGCCCCCACACCTCACTCTTCGCATCTCACCTTGCCCTGGACAATAATTTAAATATCATTTTGTTTTTAAAACAATTTTTTTCACGTTTTCATGTCAGGAAAAAAAAAGCCGCTAAGGGCGTGGAGGATTCAACTATTAAATAGTAAGATCCCAAAATGCTTTGAAGAGGATTTGAGTTATAAGCCTTCTAAACCTGTTAGACTTCAATTCTAGGCGAGATGAAGAAAGCGTCTCCGTTTAATGGGGGCCAACAGAAAACGAGACCATTTCATGGCACTAGAATGTTAGTACGACTAATGCCCACCCTACTTCTTGTGGGTCAACTTCGGCCCGTGGCCAGGGCTATTGGACCGCTTGAAACTTATGACCAGATTACAGGAAAATTGACATGTGAAAAGAGAGATAAAAGTTGGATTTTGGTCATAAAAAGCATGTCGGTAATTGACATGCCTCCCATCTCGCAATAAACTGAAAGCCACTTTAAATTTAATAATCAACTCACTTATCGGTACCCTGCGGCTGACTACGCCATGCTTTTTCTGTAATTTACTATTTCATAGCCAAATGTAAATTTATTTCTTTTCTTACTTTGAAAAATTATAATTCAAACGAGAGTTTTCTCAGTGTGGCCAACGAGCTAGTAATTCTTTTCTGGGCGATATACATCAACTGTTAAATTTGTAAAACCGTATTTTTGAATTCGTGTCCAGGTACCACCCTCCAGCCTCCTAGTTCCATGAGTTCTGATGTGAATAGAGGTTTTGTAAAAACAGATTTTAAAACAAAATTGACAAAAAAATGATAAAAAGAGACAAATGTGATTCACAAAAAAAAAAAAAAAAAAATTATTAGAATGATAAATATTTCTGTAGTTGACTTGTCTCGGCTCCAAACCACTATTTCCAGTAGATTACGATTTTGAAAAAGTGTTACACTGACGTGAAAGATTCTAATTTTTACCTGGGGTTGGTTTTCATTGTTCCAAAAAAAAAGAACACTTTCTGATCGGATTAGGGTATTAAGGTATACAAAAATATTTTGGCACCTTTTTCCTTGTTAAACCGACGCGTCAAACCAATTAATCTATGTCCGCGGTAACGCCAGAGACTATTAAAGAAAAACGTTTCGGTCTAGAGAGTTTTTTCTTTCCTTTAAAAACATTTTGTTAGAGAGTATTAAATAAAAAATATTACTTTAAAAAAAAGCTGTCTGCCATTACGTTGAGGATTATCTCCGATGGCAGCCGTGGTCTTCAGTGTGATCGGGAAATTGAAATTTGACAACATTTGTGTGTGTGCGCGCAAGTGTGCGTGAGTGTTGTATTTCATTATTTATTATCGTTGTACTTTTCTTTTAAATGCTATATTAACATCCTTGGTATTTGTTTGTTTAAATGGTTCGGATATTTCTTAAGATGTTAAGATTTTCAAGTCAGACCTCCTTCAGGACGGCGTGTGTTAAACTCGAGCAGGGTTTGAACTAGAGGAGCTATTGACGACAGTTTGAATTCGTACCAGGTGATCAGGTAGCCATCTCAAATTTGCATTCATTCCCTCAGATTCTGCAAATCTGCTATGATCCCCACAACCAGGTGCTTGATACTTAACAGTGTTGTACAGGTCACTTTATAATGATATCGATTGCCAGGGAGAGGGTCTCTTGACTCAGATGAGGGATTCTTGGCTAAGAGAGGGTCTTTTTGGTCAGGGAGAGGGTCTCTTGGCTGAGGGAGAGGTACTCTCAATAGTAGATTCTGTCTCTTTCCAGTTAATGTCAGAGACTAAAGTTTGAGAGGGTATAAACACGAGGGAAGAGAATAACTTATAAGCGAGATCGTTCAAAAAGTTTCAAGCTTCATGTGCATCTATTATTAATATTCAGTTATAGTGTGTATACAATCTTTCATGATTTCTTCTAGGAGAATTAAATTGTTATATTTCGTAAAGATGAATTATGTTACTTCTCCAAATCAAGGACCCCAGGCAAACAAGTGGACATTGGTTCATTAGATTTAACTTATGTAAATTTCAAGCACCTATTCTCCACCCAAATTCTATTATAATACTAGATTCATAGCGTGCTATCTATACCGTAGTTGAGAGTTAGCTGCGTACGCCTATATTAACTCACTCTCTCTGTCAGGTACAAACTGTGTACGCCTATATTAACTCACTCTCTCTGTCTGGTACAAACTGTGTACGCCTATATTAATTCACTCTATCTGTCTGGTACAAACTGTGTACGCGCTATTTCTCCTACTTCCCATTCTCGGATCAAGTTTAAACTTTGCACAGTTGTTACCTAAAAACATATGAATCAATAAAAAAAATTGACCAATTATTTCATCAATAATTAGTTGAAATTAATTAAGTTTGTTGTATTTACAGACAGTACTGACTACGGGGAGATAGCCTTGTGTAAAGAGTGAGGTCGTCGCCAAAAATAATTTAAACTAAAAATAGAGAACAATAAGAAAGAAAACACTATTACTTTTATGAGCACTTCTCTAGCTCAGTGGGTAGCATGTCCGACATGCTAGGTTCAAATTCCGTCGTGTACCTTTGTTTTTTAATTGCTTTCTAAAAGCCAGCACAGATACCTCCTTCCCCTCCCCCCAACTGGTCAATACGTGATCGGACCAGTATTTACTTATTTATGTTATATTCTGATAACATTGCGTATTCTGTCAGGTTTAGGTTGGTCTTTCTTTGGTATCATACAGGTATTATGAGATACGTTTTATGATAATTTAGTGGTAATTTATTTTCAGCACGGTCATTATGAAAAATCCCTTAATGTAAATTATAAACTAAGCATCGGCCAGGAAAAATGCATAAAAATATTTTAATGCAAAAATGTTTTGTCACAAAAATAAAGCAATAAACAGAGACTCTGACATCTCATAATATATTTAATATTTATTTTTTAAATGTTCACTTAATTGTTTAAAGACAGGTCGCAAGTTTTAGACTACAGCTGTTTCTTTCAATTGTCTCATTTTAGAGACTTTTATTTTTTTCTATACTTCCGGGAAACTTTGAAGTTGGCAGCAAACGTTATGATTCAATCCTTGTTTTTCATTGGCTAGGCTGCCAGGTAATGTTCCTGTGACATATTTATCCAAGTTGTAATATTCTTTCTTTGTAGGCGCCCGCTGGGAGATTACTGAAGGCTTCGTCGCCTTGAATGGAGGGGAGATTACCACCTCAGAACGTAAAGTGGCAGACTATACCGTCGTGCCGCGATCCGGTGGACGATGGTTGACAACTCTATCGCAATCATCCAACGCTCCCACAATCATCCAACGCTCCCACATCAAAATCTTCATTTACAAGAAAATATAGAAGAAAAGTTATTAATTGTTATAGATAACTTTATATCAAACACATAAATCATGGATTTGTATTTCTCTTTATGTATGCAGCTAAATAATGACCAAAACATTTACTTGAAACTAACTTAACATTAGAATGCTTGTTAATAGTCTGTTATATACATTATAGTTTATATATTTAAGTTGAAGAAGTCTTCTTCCAATTACAATGACACTCTTCACCGTACAGATACAGTCACTCATCCAATTTATAGATCTGGCTCAAGAATTTTACTTGGTAATGAACATTTAATACACAACACTTAAAAAGCTGTTACAAGGAGGCCTAGTGAATAGGATTAAGTGGGGGAGAGTTCTTGGGGTGACAGAATTCAAGGACACATTCAGAAACCTACACAGCAAAAATATCACACCAAAAACTAGAGAAATAACTTATAGACTTATCTTTGGGATGACCCCTATAGTTTAAAAACGGGCAAATGTCCATGAATGTAAATTATCTCATCTTGAAAATGCTGATAACGAGAAGCATGTATATTTGGAATGTCCATTATTCCTAAAAGTTAAAAATATTGTAAGAAACTTGCTAGAAGCTAACTGTGGCAACAATGTGAATCTAAACTTATCTATTGTCTTAAACAAGTTGCCAAAAGTGAAAAATAAAATGGTTCATAATTTCAATTTCAATCATGGTTACTAAATATCGGAATCTTGTTTGGACTAGCAGGCTCAAAGCTTTACAGAATAATAAGGTGTTTGATTCTATTACTTAGAATTGACATTCAGGAAAATTATTGATTTTAGGGTAGAGAATTATTTAGTTTGATTTTTAAAATGGTTGTACAATACTCAAGCAGTTTTCCAGAAATGGGGTTACCGTTGGTGATAATTGATAATGTGTTATTTGTTTTATGGTAGATGAAAAGCAATTTGTCTTTATTTGTGTTTATATATGTATGCAGAGTATGTAGGTATGGTTTTGCAACTATTAATCAATGTGTAAGTATATTTGTGTATTTACTTTTATTTCCCGGTTAGCTATTTATTAGTTTTTGATGTGCTATTTTGATATCATATTTGTGGCTTTGAATAATCCATCACATCTTATGGTTTCAGTACCTATTTGGTGTGTGGGTGCGGTCATGCATGTGTAAGTGTGTAAGTGTTTGGTGTGTATTTGCTTTTAATTTTGGTTGGTTTTACTTTAGTTGTTGATATGCTAATCCTTGTATCATTTTTCTGTCTCTGAGGGTTTCAATATTCATGTGGTATGTCTTTGCTATTAAATAATGTTTTTATTTCTACTATTATATTTTTGTAGAGTAATTTAGTACAGGTTAATCATATTTTAAATTTTCTCTTTAATTCTTTATTATTTAATATTGTGAAATGAGAGATTACACATACAAATTAAAATAAATAAATAAAGAGCCCACAAAACAGGCAGGAGGGCCCAAAAAAAAAGAGGCATATAAAGCCCCTAAAAGTTTCAAAGAAAAGAGGCTAAGGCCAAAGGATTCCTATGATGACAAAGCTAAAATTGAATAGCGCGAATTCTGAGGTTATCATATAGTCATCATATAGAGTAGGGTTACCAGACGTCCGGCAAAAGGGGGCCATGTCCTCCATTTTGGGTCTTATCCTACGTCCGAAAGGCATTGGTCTTTAACTGAAAAAAATGTCCGGCTTTGTTTTTGTGTGTCCTCCTTTTCAAAGCTGTGTCCTCTTTTTGTCTTCTGATTGAGTAGATGTCTGGCAACACTTACATAGCCAGATAGGGAAACAGACAGACTTACATATAGATAGATAGATAGATATAGAGATAAAGATTAATAGATACATGTATACATAGGTATATAAAATCAAAGGATTGATTGATTTAAACTACTAAAAATGTAAATTACGAGACAAAATTTTGGTATTCACGCGACAGCTAGTGAGAAAAAGACAGGGGCTTTGGTAAATGGCGCGAATGGATCCCACTCGTATAATGTGTAATACAGAAATGACAAAGAAAAAAAAAATTTGATTTAAAAAAAAACAACAATTGTCAAGTTAAACATAGATAGGGGCCTTGGGGCCGTCATTTTTCCGTTTTTTCCAATGACCAGTCAGTAAGGCTATTCCATCATCGGTGTCACACCGCCCGATTCTGTCATGCTGAACCACATCTGGTCAATGAATGACCACGGGTGGACTTATCTGATCTTTACCCTTTCCTCCTTTTTCATTTGGTCTTTACAATCCCTCCCCCCCTCTTCCACACTCACAGACCCTTTTCTTTTGGTCTTCTTATGTCCACCACCCCACCCCCTGACCTTTCGCGATGAACTTCAGAAGGAATGGAATTTTGAACTCCCCTGAACGTAATGTGTTTTGTAGGACAAGATGGAGATTGTCCAGCAGTGGACGGATACTGAAAAAAAAAGGCCGGTTATAACCTCGAACAAAAGTAGAGAACAAAGAAGGAGGGGGTTAGAGGGGAAGAGACAGCTCCCCTGAACATTACCTCCACTCTATCCAAGTCTAGTTTCACAGTCCATTGACCGCAAAGCCCCGTATCCCAAAGCCCAGCTAGTCCGCTTAAAACGATTGTAACGCATTTCTCGAGTGTTAGATCAACACCTAGAGACAACTACGGCTGAACACCCAGGACTGTATCATTTCCACGTTATTCTTTGAAATTTCGAGGGCGCCACATCTCGGACAGTTTGTTCAATTTAGACAGGGCGAGGAGGATCAAAGAGCACCGGCTATTTTTTCTTGTCCTAGAGTACTGTAGCCCCTCTCTGGCGAACAGTGCGGGAAAAGATCAATGCCTGAAAACAAGAATTTGTAGCAGTGTTGTAAATACAGGTTTGAAAAGGAACCCGTTTTGTTTTTTGTTTTTTTGTTATTTCTTCTCATAACTCTTGAAGCAGGATCCAAAAAAAAAAAAAAAGGTCATGAAACGGAGTTACCTGATTGGAAGGAAGAACAAGTGAAATTACGTCTGCTGATAATTTCGATTAGGTTAGAGCCCTTGCGTGGTGCTTTTCTTTCATTCACATAAACTGGCCTACAGACGTTATTACGTGAGCCTGGCGAAATACGTTTGCTAAAGAAAATAATGGTTCACCTTGGAATGACACACACACACAGAGAGAGAGAGAGAGAGAGAGAGGATTAAACAATTCTTTAAATAAGTTTTACGTAAAAAAAAAAAGTTTTCCCAAAAGTTGTTCGCAGTACACGATATTGACCTCAATGATCGTAATTACGAATAAATTAGACATTACACCGTCAATTTTCGACTTAATAAAATCACTTCCCTTTCCAAAGGTGCTTCACTCGATTCTAACTTCACTAAAGACAAGGCACAGAATGTTGACCTTAGCTCTTAGACAATAAGTAAAATATTGACTTTAGCTCTTAGAGAATGCGTCAAAATTTGACAGGGACTTAGACGATAAGGAAAATGTAGATCATAGTTTTTAAACAATACGCAAAATATTTACATTAGTTCTAAGACAATATGCAAAATATAAACATTAGTTAAAAGACAATACGCAAAAAGTTGACATTTGTTCTTAGGCAATAGGCAAAACGTTGACCGTAACTCTTAGGCAATACTCGAAATCTGACCTTAGTTTGTATTTAATACACAAAATATTGACCTTAATTTTTAGACAATACACAAAATGTTGATCTTTGTTGTTCGACAAGTCTCAGAGTGGTGACCCTGGTATATTTTAAAATGCCAAAGCAATCTATATACGTTTTGATCATAAAGGGAAGCACGTAGTTTGTCTATAATTACGTGGGAGTCCATGGACTGACTGTTTGTAGAAGTCACTGATGCTCCTAATCAAAAACTCCTTTCATCATGTTAAGAGTTACTAGTCCCACCGCACTATCTGAAAGCTATCTAATTACTGTTCTATGTTATATACCCTGATATATATATATATATATATATATCATGGGCGTAGCCAGGGGGTTCTTGGGGTTCACCCCCCCCCCCGAAATGAAACCCCCTTCCCCTGCGGGGGGGGGGGGGATCGGTATTTAGTGACTGATTTTTTGCTTTGATTTTGTTTATTTTAGGAGAGATTTTAATACTAAACTATCACTTGTCCCATCACAGCAAAGGAGGTTTTGAGTTTAAACCCCCTACCAGGGGTTTTTGAGTTTAAAGAGGTAAAAAATACCTCTTTAATATTAAAACAAAGCAAATTATACACTCAACAATTTTATGAGTATATTCAAAGGTGTTTTGAGTTTAAATTCCCTTCCAGTGGAGTTAAAGTGGAGTGAAGCTAAAAATTACATCTTCAATATAAAAAAAAGCAAACTACACACTCAGAAATCTATGAGCGTTGCCAAAAGGAGTTTTGAGTTTAAACCCCCCTTCAGAGTGGTTTGTTTGATGCTAAAAAAATACCTCTTTAATATATAAAAAAAAAAGCAAATTACACACTACAATTATTTGAGCGTAGCCAAGACAATTGGGGGTTTAGAGTTTAAATCCCTCTCCTACAAATGGCTTTTTTTAAAGTTTAAAACCCCTCCAGATAGTTTTGAGCTTAAAATCCTCCTACAGAACGTTTTGAGGTGGAAAACCTCTATCCTCAATATTATTCTAAAGCAAACTACATTCTATGACCGTAGCTAAATGGGGTTTTGAATTTAAAAATACAACATAACTCCAGAGATTTTTTTAGTTTAAAACCCCCAACAGATGATTTTGACGATAAAACTTCCTTTTCGATATAAAATCTAAAGCAAACTAAAATCACTTAATTTCAAGAGCGTATTCAACATATTTCTACCAGTGCCGGGATTCAATTAATAAAGTGCAGTGAATAGTCATCTGCCGAAATTGAAAAACAGTAAATGTGGCTTAACAAAGATGGTTAAAACAGATTTTAGTAGTCAGTTATAGAGATCGGGTCTAAATCAAGGAAATCCTATGCCGAAACTGGGAGTCGACCCGTTAGTAAGATTGTGACAGAGCGTCGCCTGAAGTTTGCGGGACATGTTCTCCGACAAAATGAATTACAAATAAGAAGAGTTGCGATGACATCCTAGTACAACTTGGTGCCACACATTCATGGAGGTCCTCGGAGCAGGTGGGAAGAGGCTTCAGACATTACCAGTGACAGATTTTTGTGGAAACAGCTTGACGGCAAATGCGCCGAACGGCGCGGGAGGGTCTAAGTCAGTAAGAATAATAGCACATTAGGTTTTTGAAATAAAACTTTTTAATAGCATTAAAATGCACTGTAGATACCTCAGAATATGCATTTTGTTGGCTTTCAATATCAGAAATAGTGCATGGCGGCGGGGGTCTGGACGTTGCCCCCCCAGAAGCTGAAGCAAAATACCAGTGTCAAAATGAAATTTCTGAAGCATTTTTAATTTAATTTACACAAATAACAGCCTGTATGACAATGATCGACCGGAATAAAATCGTATGGAGTTGTGGACGTGTGTATGAATATGAGGTATATAACTGGCAAAAATCGCACATGCCAAAGCTTTATCAATAGCTAGTTTGAACAAATGTAAACACTTCAAACACAATAGTGGTAGTAACATATATTTATACTCTATTTCAAATGATTATGCTCAGTATAAGCTGCTAAAAGAAATAACGTTAATTTTTCTATTTAGATAAGTCAATCAGCAAATGAATATTTCTTATATCTTTTTATTATGAAGGGCACTATAAGTAGGTGACCAACCTATATTAGGAAAAGTGGAAGGGTTAAGTTTCTGGCCTAAGGACTAAAGTACTGACTCTTCAATAGGTAATTCTTAAAAAAACTAAAAATATGTAAAATTATACAGTTATAACTTAGGAATATGAGTCATACAATGAATTAAATAGGCTAGGCTTGACACGATAACAATTAGCCTCCGGTACTCTCCATGCTATCCCAGTCCGGGTTGGCAAGTTGTCTTCGAAAAGTGCACGGATGGCTTCATAAAGTAAATTCCCATGCGTACCGATACATTGAAGTGGGTTGCATTAGCGAAATTTAGCATGGTATCAAATTTTGGCCATGCTCATGTGTCTAACAACTAACACAGTAGAACTAGATTATGAAACTGACTAAGTCTCTCATATTCTGGCGGCTAACCAATAGTTTTCGCCATATTGCCGCGTTTTAGGCAGTCAGGCCGTGCAGGGTTTTAGGCGAAACCCTCACCCATGCAAGGGCAAAGTCCAGTAATGCTGACCTATTATCGCTCACATGAAAGGCGTGGAAGATTAGTTAGGCGGTGCCCACGAATTAACTAAAGTTTCATAAATTTATAATCATACCTTCAATAGTTTTGTCCAGAAGAATTTCCCGATGGTCTTGTAAATAACTGACCAATGATCGTCTAATGTCAGTTGTTGAGCCTGATTCACGAGTGTTGCCAGGATTGAACGATAATTGATGCGCGATGGCCGAAAACATGCAGTTCCCATCAGGTGCTGTGTTGTGTACCGTAAACCCGGGAAACTCAAATGTTGATTTTGCTCCATTCTCATTTATTCGAATTTTTTTGGCAAAGCTGAACATCGATAATTGCCGCTTCATGTTTACACTTTTATTATTTTCCCTTTCATCTATAATTAACGATTTACCCGGGATACCAAAAGTAGGGATGTCAAAAACCGGACGGTGGAAAACCGAAATAATTATTATACAACATACAATTTTATTTCCTTTATTTCTTCTTTTAACGCAACTTAGTGTTACTCTGACCCCCCCTCTGAGGGGGGGGGGGGGGAATAAAATAATTTCCTCAGTGAGGGAGGATTGTGGTTTCAGGGGGGGATTTCTTCCCCCCCCCCTCGAGGGGGGGGGGCTAAATAAATCTCTGTATTCTAGGGCACAATAAGCTTCTTCCGAAAGAATGATGGGTCAGAATGTAATAAAGGCTATATACACACATACATACTTATAAATATATTTTTTTCGCGGGGGGGTGGGGGGGGGGCAGGGGGGGGAGAGAAAAAAAAAATATTAAACTTAAATTTAGACCTGGACTTCACATTTTACCATATATTATAAATTAAAAAAAAAAAAGTAATAAGTTTTGTGATGGTTATAAAGCATGACTTATGACATTGTCTGCGTGACCTTTAATTCAAATCTACTCAAAGCCGAAGGTTGTATACCTTTGACTGCTATAAATAAACCAAGGGAAGTAAGTCATTAACTCTGATGGTGATTGACCTTCGACACGATATCTTGATCCAAGGGGCAGACTGGAGGGGGGGGGGGGGAGGTGGTTCTGGTCAGTAAGGTGTTAATGTTTTATTTTCGTTGCCTTGTACAATTGATTTTATTGCGCGCTATTACAGGTGTGTGTGTCTTTAATCCTATTAATTGCTGTCTATAGTGATACCTAAGCTGCCTGCCTCATTTAGACGAGTCTTTGAGGAGTAGGTGGAAACTGTTTCCAGCCATCGTGTTGACTACATAAATCCCTAGCTACACACTCATTATAAATGTGACTTTTGTATCTTATATTGCACGGGATTAACGTTAATATGTTGGTGCTGAGGGTCACTGATGTTAGAACACAAAAGCGGTGGCGAGGCGGCTCAGGGATAGAGTGCTTGGGTTCCAGGTTCGAATCCTGGTGAAGGCTAGGATTTTTAGGGTGCCTCTGTGTTTACGCAGCGGCTGATCTTTGTTCTGACCATATGAAACTTTCGTTAATGGTAGGCCACAGAAACAGCTGACGTTTACATCATCAGTCCTATACATTGCAAGGTCTCAAAGAGGAACTTTACTTTTTTTTTGTTATCACTAATAATAACAATTATCGTCTTTTTTTTCAAAGAGTTCGTTTGTTTGTTGTTTTATATGAGTGAAAAAGAGTCCGGAGAAAAAACGAGGGAGAAATAGAAAAAGAGAAAGAGAGCGAAAGAGAAAAGAGAGAAAGAGAAAAGAGAGAGAGAGAAAGAGAAAGAGAGCGAAAGAGAAAAGAGAGAAAGAGAAAAGAGAGAGAGAGAAAGAGAAAGAGAGCGAAAGAGAAAAGATAGAAAGAGAAAAGAGAGAGAGAGAAAGAGAAAAAGAGAAAAAGGGAGAAAGGGAAAAAGAGAAAGAGCGAAAAAGAGAAGAAGACAAAGACGGAGAAAGAGATGAAGAGAAAGACGGAGAAAGAGATGAAGAGAAAGACGGAGAAAGAGAAGAAGAGAAAGACGGAGAAAGAGATGAAGAGAAAGACGGAGAAAGAGAAGAAGAGAAAGACGGAGAAAGAGAAGAAGAGAAAGACGGAGAAAGAGATGAATAGAAAGATGGAGAAAGAGAAGAATAGAAAGACGGAGAAAGAGAAGAAGAGAAAGACGGAGAAAGAGATGAAGAGAAAGACGGAGAAAGAGATGAATAGAAAGATGGAGAAAGAGAAGAATAGAAAGACGGAGAAAGAGAAGAAGAGAAAGACGGAGAAAGAGATGAAGAGAAAGACGGAGAAAGAGAAGAGAAGAAAGACGGAGAAAGAGATGAAGAGAAAGACGGAGAAAGAGATGAAGAGAAAGATGGAGAAAGAGAAGAATAGAAAGACGGAGAAAGAGAAGAATAGAAAGACGGAGAAAGAGATAAATAGAAAGACGGAGAAAGAGATGAATAGAAAGATGGAGAAAGAGATAAATAGAAAGACGGAGAAAGAGATGAATAGAAAGATGGAGAAAGAGATAAATAGAAAGACAGAGAAAGAGATGAATAGAAAGACGGAGAAAGAGATGAATAGAAAGATGGAGAAAGAGATAAATAGAAAGACAGAGAAAGAGATGAATAGAAAGACGGAGAAAGAGATGAATAGAAAGACGGAGAAAGAGAAGAATAGAAAGACGGAGAAAGAGATAAATAGAAAGACGGAGAAAGAGATGAATAGAAAGATGGAGAAAGAGATAAATAGAAAGACGGAGAAAGAGATGAATAGAAAGATGGAGAAAGAGATAAATAGAAAGACAGAGAAAGAGATGAATAGAAAGACGGAGAAAGAGAAGAAAAGAAAGACGGAGAAAGAGATGAATAGAAAGACGGAGAAAGAGATGAATAGAAAGATGGAGAAAGAGATAAATAGAAAGACGGAGAAAGAGAAGAAGAGAAAGACGAAGAAAGAGATAAATAGAAAGACGGAGAAAGAGATGAATAGAAAGATGGAGAAAGAGATAAATAGAAAGACAGAGAAAGAGATGAATAGAAAGACGGAGAAAGAGAAGAATAGAAAGACGGAGAAAGAGAAGAAGAGAAAGGTGGAGAAAGAGATGAATAGAAAGACGGAGAAAGAGAAGAATAGAAAGACGGAGAAAGAGAAGAATAGAAAGATGGAAAAAGAGATAAATAGAAAGACAGAGAAAGAGATGAATAGAAAGACGGAGAAAGAGAAAAATAGAAAGACAGAGAAAGAGATGAATAGAAAGACGGAGAAAGAGATGAATAGAAAGACGGAGAAAGAGATAAATAGAAAGACAGAGAAAGAGATGAATAGAAAGACGGAGAAAGAGATGAAGAGAAAGACGGAGAAAGAGATGAATAGAAAGACGGAGAAAGAGATGAAGAGAAAGACGGAGAAAGAGATGAATAGAAAGATGGAGAAAGAGATAAATAGAAAGACAGAGAAAGAGATGAATAGAAAGATGGAGAAAGAGATGAATAGAAAGACGGAGAAAGAGAAGAATAGAAAGACGGAGAAAGAGAAGAAGAGAAAGGTGGAGAAAGAGATGAAGAGAAAGACGGAGAAAGAGAAGAATAGAAAGACGGAGAAAGAGATGAAGAGAAAGACGGAGAAAGAGAAGAAGAGAAAGGTGGAGAAAGAGATGAAGAGAAAGACGGAGAAAGAGAAGAAGAGAAAGGTGGAGAAAGAGATGAAGAGAAAGACGGAGAAATAGAAGAAGAGAAAGGTGGAGAAAGAGATGAAGAGAAAGACGGAGAAAGAGAAGAAGAGAAAGGTGGAGAAAGAGATGAAGAGAAAGACGGAGAAAGAGAAGAAGAGAAAGGTGGAGAAAGAGAATAATAGAAAGATGGAGAAAGAGAAGAAGAGAAAGGTGGAGAAAGAGAATAATAGAAAGATGGAGAAAGAGATGAATAGAAAGACGGAGAAAGAGAAGAATAGAAAGACGGAGAAAGAGAAGAAGAGAAAGGTGGAGAAAGAGAAGAATAGAAAGATGGAGAAAGAGATGAATAGAAAGACGGAGAAAGAGAAGAAGAGAAAGACGGAGAAAGAGAAGAAGAGAAAGATGGAGAAAGAGAAGAAGAGAAAGATGGAGAAAGAGAAGAAGAGAAAGACGGAGAAAGAGAAGAAGAGAAAGATGGAGAAAGAGAAGAAGAGAAAGACGGAGAAAGAGAAGAAGAGAAAGATGGAGAAAGAGAAGAAGAGAAAGATGGAGAAAGAGAAGAAGAGAAAGACGGAGAAAGAGAAGAAGAGAAAGATGGAGAAAGAGAAGAAGAGAAAGATGGAGAAAGAGAAGAAGAGAAAGATGGAGAAAGAGAAGAAGAGAAAGATGGAGAAAGAGAAGAAGAGAAAGACAGAGAAAGAGAAGAAGAGAAAGACGGAGAAAGAGAAGAAGAGAAAGACGGAGAAAGAGAAGAATAGAAAGATGGAGAAAGAGAAGAAGAGAAAGACAGAGAAAGAGAAGAAGAGAAAGATGGAGAAAGAGAAGAAGAGAAAGACAGAGAAAGAGAAGAAGAGAAAGATGGAGAAAGAGAAGAATAGAAAGACGGAGAAAGAGAAGAATAGAAAGATGGAGAAAGAGATGAATAGAAAGACAGAGAAAGAGATAAATAGAAAGACAGAGAAAGAGATGAATAGAAAGACTGAGAAAGAGATAAATAGAAAGACAGAGAAAGAGATGAATAGAAAGACGGAGAAAGAGAAGAAGAGAAAGGTGGAGAAAGAGAAGAAGAGAAAGGTGGAGAAAGAGTAAGAAAGAGGGATGGGTAGAAAAATGAGGGTAAGGAAGACGGGAAAGTAGGGAAGAGAGGGGGGGGAAGAAAATTAAGAAAGAGGGAGGTAGAGAGGGAGAGAAAGAGGGACATAGTGAGATAGGGAGAGAGATTGGTGGAGTGGGGGGGGGGGGGGGACAAAGATATGCTAAACAATTGACATGCTTTTATAAATTCAATAAAAGAACGAGAATTACACCCAAAACTGAAAGGGGGGGGGGGGGAAATGAAAATGGAATACAAAAAAAAAAAAAAAAAGAGAATAAAACAAGATTTGGGGGTGAGGTCGACTCTACTCAGGGGAATTAATTTCTACTTGCCCCGCACAATAACCGAGGGCTCAAGGGAACGGTTCGAGGACCAAAAGTCGAGTAGTCTTCCCCTTGTTAGACATTTTTTTTCGTTTTTTTTTGGAGATTTACTTGCAGAAGCAACTCAAGAGACTGTCCAGACATTCTCTCATTTGGCCTTGCATTCAAATCGGGACAAGATGGGGTCCAACGCCCCATTCTTCCGGAACAACAGCACAATGTCTTTCCCTAAAGATTGGCGAATTATTTTTTTTTTCAATTATGAAGTAAAATTTCAAGGACGCTACTTGACAAAGGCCATGATATCTGGAAATGGCGCACTTGGCTCAATACATTTTAGAAGTAGGCTTATGATGAAATGGTCGCTTTACCCTCTAACGTCTTCTCCCCATGGCTTCAATACGATATCACAACAGTCTCATCTGATCATCTTTGTATCTTGACTATTCAGGCTAGCCTTAAATAATCATATATAATGGACGATCTTGTGTATGTGACTGCGTTTGTCTATGTGCGTGTCCTTGCCATTAGTATGTATAGAGGTGTCTAAGAAACAGACCAGTTTCAGTTTAACCTCAGAGGTCATAGACTTCCTTTAGTGCTATCAATCTTTCAACGGGCAAATCTGGCGCGTTTTAATTAAAGTGTATTTTTAAATTATGACATCAGCATTAACTCTTAAAAAACCTGGGCTGTAAAAACCATGAAGTCCTACCGTTAACGTCGGTTAGCAACAAGAAAGGGTGTGCAAGAAAAACAAATCACTTCGACTAAACCACTTTCTCTTTACCAATCACCTTATTTTTTTTTATCTATCATTTAATCTTTACCAATCACTTTTTTTTATACCAATCACTTTCTCTATACCAATCACTTTCTCTATACCAATATCTTCATTTTACCAATCACTTCATTTTACCAATCACTTTCTCTATACCAATATCTTCATTTTACCAATCACTTCATTTTACCAATCACTTTATCTTTACACATCACCTTCTCTTTACAATCATTTTTTTCTTTACCGATCACTTTCTCTTTATCAATCACTTTCTCTATACCAATCACTTTCTCTATACCAATCACTTTCTCTATACCAATCACTTTCTCTATACCAATCACTTTCTCTATACCAATCACTTTCTCTATACCAATCACTTTCTCTATACCAATCACTTTCTCTATACCAATCACTTTCTCTATACCAATCACTTTCTCTATACCAATCACTTTCTCTATACCAATCACTTTCTCTATACCAATCACTTGCTTGAAAACCGAAAAAATGATAATCTTATTAGTCTTCTTTTTCCTTGTTTTATTCACGATATTTAAAAACAGTCGCATCAAAACTAATAACAGGCTTCTCAGATATAGAAATAAAGACAAGAAGCAATACTTCTGACTGGAGATGTCTCTATTCATCAGGCTACCTCACACCGGAACATGTTGGTTCTCAACCCTAGTCTCTCACACCGGAACATGTTTGTTCTCAGCCCTGGTCTCTCACACCGGAACATGTTTATTCCCAACCCTAGTCCCTCACACCGGAACATGTTTATTCCCAACCCTAGTCCCTCACACCGGAACATGTTTATTCCCAACCCTAGTCCCTCACACCGGAACATGTTTATTCCCAACCCTAGTCCCTCACACCGGAACATGTTTATTCTCAACCCTAGTCTCTCACACCGGAACATGTTTGTTCTCAACCCTAGTCCCTCACACCTTCCCAACCCTAGTCCCACTTCACAACGTGCACAGATACACTACATCAATATATACATTTCTATCATTTCTGTCTGGAATCCAAATGATAGCACTGAAAGGGAAAAGCGAAAAATGTGTTCAACTTTACTGAGCAGACGACATCCAACCTCGAGTCAATAGTGAATAAATTGTACGAAACTAACCAGCAAGAGGAACATATAATGGCGGCTATTCTTTTATTTATCTATTCGTATTGAAATATATTTTTTTTGTCTTCGTTTTTCCAGGTCGTTTGATCTTTTTATTGTTCAGTTTTGTATTTAAAAGAATAAGTTACAATTGTATTACTTTTGTGTTACTTTTGTGCTACTTCTATGTTACTATTCAAGTCAGTAGAGATTCTTTTCCCTTTGATTTTTAATTTTCCTTTAAAATAAATTTAAAAAAAACCGCCTTAACTAGTTTAGATTTAAGTGTTATTGGATTCATTTTTAATCAGAACAAGATAATTAACTTAAGTTCACCTTAACGGGCAGACTGCATCTGTTCTCGTCTTTACGAATTAAAATAACATTTTCACGAGTTGGAAAAAAAAAAACAGAAAAAAGGAACAAAAATGGACGAAGTAGTTTGGTGTGTGCTGCAGGGGGGGGGGGAGATACTCATGACGTCACACTTCCCCCCATTCTCTTTCCCGTTTCCCCTCTATCAAAAGAACCAATTAGGAGGTCCCATTGTAAAAAAGAGCGTTCTCGAAAATTTTTTTTTTTAAATTCGCGTCCCAACATCAGATGTTCTCCGCGTTCCTTGAGGGCACGAAACAACGCCCACTATTTTAATGCGTGCATCTTCTGCTGAGTGTGAACCAAGAAGTGATGGCGGAGTGACACTCAGGATACAACGGCAACAACAACAACATAAGCAACTAAAACAACAACAACAGCCACAACAACTTTAGTATTATTTTAAGAAGAAGAATGCTCAGAGTAGAAGTTAAAACTTGAAAAAAAATGTTTTTTGCATTCTTAAAACCCATTATTCAATTCAAAATAGAAATTCCAAGATCTAGATATAGAGGAGGCGTATGTGTACTATGTTAGAAAAGCTAAATTTAAATTTATTTTATATATATATATATACAGTCCTTTTTTGTGACGGCGTACCGGCACCTTTTTCAATGTGGGGAAAAAATATTACTTTTCTTGCATTTAACGTTTATTATTAATTAATTAGTAGTTGAAAGTTAGGCAATCACTTAGTACCGGCACCTATTTAGTTACAAAATAAGCACTGTATATATTATTGTGATATATATGTATATATAAGTAGCATGATAGTGATTTAGCCATCATATGCATGTTAAAAAAAATTACAGCATATAAAATACCATTCGTGACTGGTTTGTTTGTAAAATGTTTTACATGTTTCGGATGTTCCTACAGAGTTACATCCTAGTCCGAACCTCCCGCAGGACGATGGGGGATGGGAGCGGGCAGGGTTTGAACCCTGGACGATCGATAAATCTGAACGACAGTCCAGCGCGCAAACCGCACGACCAGGCACGGTCGTTTAAGTGAACTATGTGTGCATGGCACAAATATAATTGACTTTCGTTTTACACCTCCGGCTTCCATACTTGTACACGTTAACAAGATCCTTTGGCACCATATTTAAGCCATCTTTTCCCTGAGAGCTCATTTGAACGTCCAACGCTGACCCGTTTCCTCCCTGCATACCCAGCCCGCCCCCCCAGACACCAATGCTTTGTTTTAATCCTGTTTAGTTTTCAATTATTTTTTCTTAAAATCAGACTCAAATTAGTGTTAATTGTGAGTTGGCCACTACAACCGGAAATGCATCAATGAGAGACAAACGAAGTCGTTTTTCCTTTGCTAGAAGAGCAAGAATTCCCGAAACTATATTTAACACTTTAAAAAAATATGATCCCGAGAACAGATTGTACGGAAATGGGAGAACGACAGTGGACAATGTGATTGGCCTCGTTCACGAAACTATGAAGCAGTTAAGTGCATTAAAGAAATCTCCCAATCTTGTCAGGTTCCGGCTTGAGATTCAAAGGGAGAGCACTAAGCCATCACAAGTCAGGAAATTATTAAGTTTCATTTTCAATAGGAATTTTTCAAAATAATTTCACATTGAAATAAATTTATGATGTTCCAGATTTTTTCAATTGTTTATTTTTTATTGACATACATGGATATCAGTTTTAGACATAATTGCTAGGTTAAGACTGGAACTAAATACACATCAAACAAAATAAATAAATGCTGGTTTAATAATAGACTAAAGAAGCTTTGTAAACAGAAGGAAAACCAATATAGAAAATTTAAAGAAACTAAGGCAGAAAAAGTTTACAAAAAGTATATAAAAATTAAACACTTAACCCAAAAAGTAAACAGACAGCAGAGTGAATACATAAAAAATGTAATATCTAGAGATAACAACAAAAACCTATGGTCATACATTAAGTCTAAGAAAATGGAAACAACAGGCATAGCGCCATTAAAAGATGAACATAACATAATACATAATGATAATGAAACTAAAGCAAACATCCTAAACAAATACTTTGCATCAGCATTCTCAGCCCCAGGAGACAAAGACATTACTGGATTTGAACCAAGTAGACAACATAGAAGATATAGTAGTACAAGAAAATGGAATTCAAAAATTATTAGCCAACACCAAACCAAAATAAAGCGTCTGGACCTGATGGCATTCCAGCTAGATTACTCAAAGAACTAAGCAATGAGCTAGCCCCAGTGTTCAAAATACTCTTTCAGGCTTCGCTTAACCAGGGCAGAGTACCAAAGGACTGGAAAGAAGCTAATGTCACCCCCTTATTTAAAAAAGGAGAAAAATCTGACCCAGGAAACTACAGACCAGTATCACTTACCAGCATCACATGTAAAATCCTAGAACACATAATATGTAGCAACATCATAAACCACTTAGACAAACATAATGTCCTCACACCATACCAACATGGCTTTAGGAAATATAGATCATGTGAATCACAACTAATAGGACTAATTGATGATTTTTCTAAAGGTTTAGATAATAGTGAACAAATAGATGCTATCTTACTAGATTTTTCTAAGGCTTTTGACAAAGTTAACCACCATAGTTTGCTTAAAAAATTAAAATATTTCGGCATTAATGGTCCACTGCATCAGTGGATTAAAGATTTTCTGATAGGGAGAGAACAAACTGTAATAGTAAATGGCTCTAAATCAACACCGATAACAGTAAACTCAGGTGTACCTCAAGGAACAGTCTTGGGTGCATTACTATTTTTAATTTACATAAATGATTTACCAAATTGCATTACTTCAGGAACAAAAGTCAGATTATTTGCAGACGATTGCATAATATATAGAACAATAAAAACAACACAAGGCACAGATATTTTACAAAGAGAATTAGATGAATTACAGACATGGGAATCAAATTGGAGCATGTCTTTCCACCCAGAAAATGTCAGTTGTTAAGAGTAACAAAAAAACTAAAACAAATTAATTCCACTTATCTTATTCATGGCAAACCAGTAACACAGACTAAAAACGCAAAATACCTAGGTGCTATAATAAATGAAAAACTGTCATGGAATCCACACATTGATGAAACTATAAAAAAATCAAACAAAGCATTAGGATTTATTAAAAGAAATTTCTATAAATCAAATAAGAACATAAAACTAAAATGTTATTTAACCTTGGTTAGGCCAATAATAGAATAAGCATCCTCCGTTTGGGACCCTTCAACTCAAGAAAACATTAAGAAACTGGAACAGACACAAAATAGAGCAGTGAGATTCATAACAAACGAATATTCACATTTGACTAGAGTAACACCTTTAGTAAAATCACTAAATTTAGAAAGCCTTCAGGACAGAAGACTCAAAAGTAAAGTAGCAATTATACATAAAACACTGAACCATAATCTTCAAATACAAAAACAAAATTTAATAAAATACTCTGAAAGACACAAAGATAAAGGTACATTCCTCGTCCTATATGCTAGGACAAATTTGTACAAATGCTCCTTCTTCCTTAGTGCTATTAGAGCATGGAATGGGTTGCCTGAGATAGCCAGGAAAACCAGTGACTTGGCAGAATTTAAGTCATTGGTTAATATGCATGACTACATGCATGACGCTTAGGACGTAATCATCTTCTTTTTTGAAGTAACGTCTGTATTATAAAGGAACCTGGACGCGGATCTCCAAAAAGGCTCTAAAGATTTTTTTAGAAATTTAACAGTTGATGTATATCGCTGGGAAAAGAATTACCATAAAAGGTCGTTGGCCACACAGGGAATACTCTAGTTTGACCGTTATAATTTTTGAAAGTAAAAAAATAAAAATAAATTTCAATTTAGATAAAGAACGAAATCTACAATATTTCAGATCTAGATCCAGCCTGGGTTTTGAAAGGACTATCAGGTTCTTGAAAGGACTATCAGGTTCTTGAAAGGACTATCAGGTTCTTGAAAGGACTATCAGGTTCTTGAAAGGACTATCAGGTTCGGGAATTCATTCAAGAGTTTAATAAAATTATGTTTAGGAAATGTTTTCTCTATACTTGCATTCCAATGTACAGAAGGAAATCTGATGTATAGGCCTATTGGAATAGTATAACGTGTAGTAGATCTTTACATTCGCTTAACCAGGATTCTTATTCAAGAAAAAGGGGGGGGGGGGGGAGAATGGGGCGGGGTAAAAAATGTTCCATTGTTGTTGTTGTTAAATCTAGCATTCATTAGTTATTAAGAGAAAAATGATCGCTCTATAATTTGTATAAAGGAGAAAATATTTATAAGAAAATGATTTTAATGTTATACTTGTTAAAATTATTATTATTATTGTTGTTATAGTTTAATCTAAGCCCAGTAGAGCTAGACTATGAACCCCAAACGTTGAGTGGGAACTACAAAACTTATTAACTGAGTAGACGTCCTAGACAATATTGTTATCTGTCTATATCTGGCAATCAAATCATTAAATAAGAACAATCTGGTATAAACTTTGTCACATGTAAATTATGAGTGAGTCTGGTGTGAATGTACACTTTGGTTTCTTATAGTTATAATGTTTTTTGTTTAGTGTAATGCACAAATTGTAATACAAATTTCGATACGGATAATAAAGATTATTATTATTATTATTATTATTATTAATATATGTTTATCTAGCCCTACTAATTCATCTCTCTCTCTCTCTCTCTCTCTCTCTCTCTTATAGTTAACAAACGTTCTTACTTTAGATTTGTAAATAAACAAAAAATTCTTAAACTCGACAAAAAAAAAAGTTCAGATTGACTTCTGTCTTCATCGTGTTCAAAAACAAAGATGCAAAAGTTCTTAAAGTTCTATAAAAACAAGACAAACATTTAAAAATGCGTTTTTTTTTAAAAGGCAATGTCTTAATTATACAAATTGAAATAAAATCAAATGTAAAAAAAAAAAATAATTAAAAAAACAACTTTCTCAAGCCAAGTCTCGAACTCGTACTTCAAGACCTTCCCCTCGATGTTCCCACCACGTTAGCCATCAACTATTACATTTCATTATTACATCGTGAGAGCCGTTTCCAGGTTTCAGGTTCAACCATCCGCCTTCCATGAATTTGTGACTTAAATAAAGGTATCGTAATTGCTCTTGGTGATTAAATATTTCTAATTTATCCACTTACATTTATACTAATTTGTAAACAATTGAATGTCATATAGATTCTTTGCTGAATTAATCTCTTTATTCGAAAGGAGAATTTGTTTGGAGTGGACGAAATTTTAACATCTGGAAACCGTACCGGTCTGTTCACTTGTGAAGTTCCGCAACGTGATGTCCAGGGACATTGTTGATTAGCCCAGGTTTAAGTTAATAGGACTTCAGGCTGCTCTCTCAGCTGGTAAACGATCCAACAAAATCATTAACTATAAATAATTTTGGATCTTCGCTGAAAATGAAAATCTGATCTTGTTTTGACCACTTGTTTATGCTCCTATATCTGCGACGACTTTATAATTGATGAACTGCAGCGGGTATATTACAATGAGCAGTGTAAATGACCATGAACTTAACACAACTTCTCAATAACCTTGACTGCTCAACGTGGAGGCGTTAACCTGTTTGTCGTGTGTGTAAGGGAAAGTATAATCTGAATAAAAAAAAACAAATTGCTAAAAGTCCTTATTTGAGATTATTATGCATTTTTTAATTTATTACATTAAAACGATAATTTGTATTATTGTAGCTCTAGTAAAGACATTATCATTTCAGATAATCCTAAATAATAATAATCTTAAGTTCAAGGACCCCGCTTGCGTGGGAGGCAAGCTCCTGTGTTGATGGTTTTAGACACTCCTGTGTCTGCAACAGGAACAATGGACAACCAAATGATCTTGAAGTAGTTATCGGAATTAGGCTCTTATTGATCGCTGCCCAGTGGCCCCAACTATTCAATGCTAAGAAATGGAAGATCCTCGTGCGATATGATGAACAACAGAAGTGAATCTCGTGGTCAACTTACATCTACTCCCATAGTTTCGACGATTAAAAATTCATAAAGTATGGCTGGCATTTACCAACGAACAATCGAAATAATTCATAAAAATATACAATTTCTTTATACTCTGTATAATAGGTCCGCGTTGTACAATCTGGACGCTTTTTATGTTCGAGATTCGTTAACCTCTTCGTCTTGTTTGCACTGTTACGAGTAATTAAAAACTCTTTACATAATACAAGGGACGCGGTGGCTGAGTGGTTAAGGTTAAGTGCTCGGCTTCCGAACCTGTGGTCATGGGTTCGAATCTCAGTGAAGACTGGGATTTTGTAATTTTGGGATTTTTAGTCCACTCAACTAAAATGGGTACCAGACTTGAGTTGGCGGTTGTACACATGACACCCTGCTTGTTAACCGTTGGCCATAGAAACAGATGACCATCTACCCAGTAGATCGCAAGGTCTGATAGGGAGACTTTTCTTTAGTTGTACATAATACAAAGAAATATTGGTGTTTAGCGCATCGATGCCACTGAAGGTGTAAGCAAAATTTAATTTTAAAATAATTAAAATTAGGAACAAAAATTATAACGGTTAAACCAGATTTTTCGCTTTGTGTGCGATTTGTTATTTGCCCCCTGTCATGGGCAGGTATGGTGAGAGTGAATGTGTTATTTCTTTGTTACTATTTTAGTATGAAAGAGTTATATCCCTTTGTTTATTTCCCCCCAGGCATGTATGTGACCAGTCTACACGGGATGGTCTTGAATGTGAGTGTTTCCTTGTAGGAGAGAGAGAAATGG
This sequence comes from Biomphalaria pfeifferi, assembly GCA_030265305.1. NCBI lineage: Eukaryota > Metazoa > Mollusca > Gastropoda > Planorbidae > Biomphalaria > Biomphalaria pfeifferi. The sequence goes on from JASAOG010000367.1 coordinate 60,763, forward strand.
TAATCAGTTGTTTTTTCTTGGACTGATGTTTATGTACTTCTTTTTCTTCAGAGGGGTTGTCATTTTTGTGCTCTATCGGATATTAAAGTATTATTATATTTCCATAGATATCTGGAGTTCAAGTTGAATTTAATCTAGTATTACTTTATTGTTATTTAAGTAACCCCCAAACAAGTCAAGCAATAAAGGAACCCGACCCCTCCCCCCCCCCCCAATATACATTAAATGACACATTTCTAAGAAAATCGCTAAAGCCATTTTCGAAATACAAGTCCGCCCAGAACCTAGGAGTTTGCAAACTAATAGGAGGAATTGTTAAAAAAAAAAAAAGTAGTCATGAGTAAGACAAAGATCCTAATTCTTCAACAAAGTTTGCTTATAATTTTAATGTACAATGTGTACATTGGCCTCGCTTTTGTGGTGTAATCTGCGTATGAATTTTTAAATACGACTGACTCGCCAGGCCACTTACGAGTTTATGTATGGAATTAAACTATTGTGATCAAGTTGTTTTTTTTTTTCATTTATTTTTTCTCTCTCTTTTTTTTTCTTTCTCTTTCTCTCTCTCTTTCTCTCTCTCTGTCTCTCTCTCTGTTTTTGCTCTCTGCTCCCTTTCCTTTTTTTTTTTTAACTTGTATCCTAGATAGATGAATGGGACTCTAACTTTGTCATGGACACAGATGATCCTCTTACCTTTTTTTTTCAATGGAAAGCATCGCGCCCATTGTTACTGTTGCTGAGTACACACTTTGAAGATGATGGGGTAGATCTAATAGAATTGTTCAAAACGGTGTTTCTCAATAAGGAAAGTTTTATTTGCTCTTCTATCGCGTGGCGGATTTATTGAGGCGTCTGCCCCATCCCATTGCCAGGCAGACGAAACCATTTTCTTTAGACAGCTTTCTGGTCTGATCTTTCTATGGTCTGCACGCCATTGCCCTCAAGGTAGAAACTACGCTGCGGTGTTAAGGAAGGAAAATGAGAAATAAAAAAAAATGAATAGAAATAATCACGTGACATTTAATTGAGGCCGCATTTTACTTCCTCCTCCTCTTTCTCCTCTTTGAACTCATCCACCCCCCCTCCTTCTCCTACCACAAAAAAAGTTCCCATCCTAATCTACTGAAAAAAAAAAGTTACTCCGGCTGTTGCCTTTGTTGATGCCCTACCATTGGGGGCGGCTGTGATGAGCTTGCAGCGCCCCTCACTTCCTTGGCTGGTAGATGCACCAGGTGAATGGCCTTCTGCTTGTCCTCGCGGCGCCCTGTTGGAGGTAAAGTTAGAAGATTGCGAAAGATGGCGATCACAGCTGTGGATTGTTCTTACGTGTGTTCGCGCACGCAGTGGCGATGCCTGGGACTCCCCCTTACACCGTGAAAGCAGGATAAAGGATTGTCTAGATTGGATTAGGGTGAGGTGAGGGGGGGGCGAGAGGTAGCGGCCAAACGAGTTGGATATGATGACAAAAACAATTAACTTCAAAATTAAAAACGTATCGTACCAAAGCCAAATGCATTTTTTTGGTACATTTATGAAAACATTTACTTTTAAGTTTTACCGTCATCTATCCATTTTCTCTGTCTGCATCTGTTGTTTTTTTTCTTGCGACTGTTCCCTGGAGGAAGAGCGTTTAATGTTACTTTCGTAAATTTGAAACGAGACAACATTTTGATTGATCCTACGTTTTATGTATTTATTAAACTTAAAAAAAGTTAAGTACCTCTCTCAGACATCGCCATCTATTGGGCTGATTATGTACAAGCCATCTGTTTTTCTGTCTGACAGTTAACGAGAGTGTCATGCGACCAGCATAAAGACCACCCGCCTTTACTTTCCCCAAACGCATGTCAATTACCCTTAATGTTGAATGGACTCGGGGGAGGGGGTGCCTCAAAATCCCGAAGCTCAGAATCCCAGTTTTCATCGAGATTTGAACCCGAGACCCTTCAACTCGAAGACAAGCGCTTTACCACTAAACGTTTTACAAAATATCTATTATAATTTTATTTTCGATACTGTGAAAACACGTTTATAAATTACTACAACCATATTTACTGGTTAACGTGGAATATATGATCCATATCGTGTATAAGATTACGTAAAGACTAGCACTTCATACAGTTTCGTTTTTTTAGCGGCCCCTAAAAGGAGAAAAGCAGTTTGTAAGAATTTAGCTTCTACGGCTAATTTTTATTTTCTGAAAATGAATTGTTTTGTTTTTTACATTAACTATATAAGAAGTATTTGAAACAAAATAAAAATACACCATTTTAGCGGCCCCCGAAAGGGGAAAAGACGCTATTAGTATTGTGTGGAATGTCTGTCCGTCCGTCCCGTTTAGAACTCGTATATTATTTATATTACAAACAAGCCGGATATGACCCGCCGCCCACAGGCCCTACGTTGTGTGTCCATGATTTAATAATGTGAAATTGAATTTACCCGAATTGTTAAAAAGTTTCGTTCTTGCAATTGAGATAAATTTAGGTATTTTATTATTTTATTTTTAGTGTCTTCTTGTTGTGGGAGAGACCTTAAACATACATTACGGTCTGCGCCGTGATCAAGGGAACATCCATTGCCAAATCTTATCAAGATTGGTTTCTATACAGGACATACATAAATACATATATACATACTCCTTACATTGTACATTATATATTAGATGCCTGCCTGTGTTTATTATTATAAACATTGTTGAAATAGCAGTTAGTGCATCGAGAACGAAAGTTACCCTCAATCAAAATGTCTTCTTTTAAAGAGAACAGAGCAAGTAAAGGATATATAGATCTCTGATTGCTTTGATGTTTAGGGTTAAAGGGGGGGGGGGAAGTGATTAGGAAGTAAAGGAGATAAACAAATGTAATTGTTTTATCGTCTGGAGTGTCTCGTGTCCGCCATATTGTTTTGTGCCGCGTACGTCAAACACAGACCCGCTAGCTAGACGCAATCTGTTGTCCACTAGTTCCCCCCTCCCCCATCAAGTGTAAACAAACAACTAGTCTCTCTCTACCCTCCCCAAAACATCTCTTGCCGCTGTCCCCCCCTCCCCCCACAAATCCTATACTTATTTTTTTTTTTCATTTGTAATGATACGCCTCAAAGCAAGAGTCTGTCTATTCTTGTATAGCAGAGTGGGGTGTGGTGTGGGCGGAGCACGGGCGACGATGTGAAAAGAAAAATCTTTGAAATTTTTCTACATTCTTTTGATTTTTTTTTAAATCTTTTTTTTTTTTTCATTTCTTATTTTACAAAATCCACGAAACAAAAAAGTAATCTGAATTTTGTTTATTTAAATATAATTTTTTTTTTTTTGGTCTTTGGGTGAAGGGGAGAAAAAAAGTGGCCTAGTGAACAATTTTACGAACTAAACATCTTACGGCTTGAAACGCAACAATGTCGAAAGAGTAAACACACAATCTGAGCGTCGAAATTTATAATTGAACCCTAAGATTCAAAGTATATTTGAACAATCGATTCGACAATGGCTGAAAAAAAAAATGTACAAGGGGGGAAAACTCCTAATCATATGAACATTCATACCAAAGAGAATTGAAAACGCAATTTTCTTTCGAGTATTTGAAGTATCGATCCTCATGAACAAATCAGCGATATGATTACTAGAGTTTGACAGTTCGATGTTGACTCAGGCCCAAGGGAACGCAACTCTTTTACGGTAATAATGACAGGACGGGTGGGTTGTGGGCCCTTTCTTTTTCCTATTCTTTTATACAGGGCTCTGTTGCTTTACGGGGAGAAAAAATAGAGAGAGAGAATGTCTTTGAGGTTTATCTTTTTTGTTTTAATTTCTTCTTTTTTGTTCATAGCTCTTTCTTTAGTAATCTTTGGCTATAAGTTCGTAGTTACCGTCTTCAAATCATTGCTCCAGACTAGTCTAGATAGTACTCACTCACAAACATGTCTTATCTTACTCACACACATGTCTTATCTTACTCACACACATGTCTTATCTTACTCACACACATGTCTTATCTTACACACATGTCTTATCTTACCCACACACATGTCATATCTCACACATGTCATATCTTACTCACACATGTCAAATTTTACTCACACATGTCATATTTTTTACTTACACACACATATTCCACATTATTCAAGAACTCACTTCGCTTGGATATTCTGTTACCAGATATGCATTGTCCGATTCTCATTTCTACTGATCACCCAACTTTACATCCAGTGGCGTAGCAAGAGATTTGGGGGCCGGGTGGGCGGGGACTTGGCGTCATTAAGGGCTCCTGCATTTTGACTTTCGACATCATGACATGAGACATGAGATAATGTACTTAATAAGTATATAAGTCTAATGTGTGGAAACATGGTCACTAATTGACATAACAACATGAATAGCAAGATGACATGGGGGATTTTAAAGGTTGGATCCCCCTGCCCCCATCCTAGCTACGCCACTGTTAACATCCAGCAATAGCGAAACAAACGGATGGATTATAACAGTTTTCCTTCACACAGTAACCTCCTCTTGACCCTGCGTAGGGCATCCCATAATTTGTCTAAAACAGTTGAAAGGATTAGAATGCTTTGCATTCAAAGTTAGGGTTACAGGACGTCCGGCAAAAGAAGGACATGTCCTCCTTTTTTGGGGGGGGAGGGGTCGTATCCTCTGTCCCTCAGGAATTGATTTAATGTATAAAAGTGTATGGCTTTTCACAAAAATTGGATATTATCCATAAATCTTTTTTTTTCTTTCCTATCGTCTGGATTAATTGCACAAACTCACTGATAGACAGCACTGTCACAAACTCACTGATAGACAGCACTGTCACAAACTCACTGATAGACAGCACTGTCACAAACTCACTCATAGACAGCACTGTCACAAACTCACTCATAGACAGCACTGTCACAAACTCACTCATAGACAGCACTGTCACAAACTCACTCATAGACAGCACTGTCACAAACTCACTGATAGACAGCACTGTCACAAACTCACACATAGACAGCACTGTCACAAACTCACTCATAGACAGCACTGTCACAAACTCATAGACAGCACTGTCACAAACTCATAGACAGCACTGTCACAAACTCACTCATAGACAGCACTGTCACAAACTCATAGACAGCACTGTCACAAACTCATAGACAGCACTGTCACAAACTCACTCATAGACAGCACTGTCACAAACTCATAGACAGCACTGTCACAAACGCACTCATAGACAGCACTGTCACAAACTCACTCATAGACAGCACTGTCACAAACGCACTCATAGACAGCACTGTCACAAACTCACTCATAGACAGCACTGTCACAAACTCACTCATAGACAGCACTGTCACAAACTCACTCATAGACAGCACTGTCACAAACTCATAGACAGCACTGTCACAAACTCATAGTCAGCACTGTTACAAACTCATAGACAGCACTGTCACAAACTCATAGACAGCACTGTCACAAACTCATAGACAGCACTGTCACAAACTCATAGACAGCACTGTCACAAACTCATAGACAGCACTGTCACAAACTCATAGACAGCACTGTCACAAACTCATAGACAGCACTGTCACAAACTCATAGACAGCACTGTCACAAACTCATAGACAGCACTGTCACAAACTCATAGACAGCACTGTCACAAACTCACTCATAGACAGCACTGTCACAAACGCACTCATAGACAGTACTGTCACAAACTCACTCATAGACAGCACTGTCACAAACTCACTCATAGACAGCACTGTCACAAACTCACACATAGACAGCACTGTCACAAACTCACTCATAGACAGCACTGTCACAAACTCATAGACAGCACTGTCACAAACTCATAGACAGCACTGTCACAAACTCACTCATAGACAGCACTGTCACAAACTCATAGACAGCACTGTCAATAACTCATAGACAGCACTGTCACAAACTCACTCATAGACAGCACTGTCACAAACTCATAGACAGCACTGTCACAAACGCACTCATAGACAGCACTGTCACAAACTCACTCATAGACAGCACTGTCACAAACGCACTCATAGACAGCACTGTCACAAACTCACTCATAGACAGCACTGTCACAAACTCACTCATAGACAGCACTGTCACAAACTCACTCATAGACAGCACTGTCACAAACTCATAGACAGCACTGTCACAAACTCATAGTCAGCACTGTTACAAACTCATAGACAGCACTGTCACAAACTCATAGACAGCACTGTCACAAACTCATAGACAGCACTGTCACAAACTCATAGACAGCACTGTCACAAACTCATAGACAGCACTGTCACAAACTCATAGACAGCACTGTCACAAACTCATAGACAGCACTGTCACAAACTCATAGACAGCACTGTCACAAACTCATAGACAGCACTGTCACAAACTCATAGACAGCAGTGTCACAAACTCACTCATAGACAGCACTGTCACAAACGCACTCATAGACAGTACTGTCACAAACTCACTCATAGACAGCACTGTCACAAACTCACTCATAGACAGCACTGTCACAAACTCACTCATAGACAGCACTGTCACAAACTCATAGACAGCACTGTCACAAACTCATAGTCAGCACTGTTACAAACTCATAGACAGCACTGTCACAAACTCATAGACAGCACTGTCACAAACTCATAGACAGCACTGTCACAAACTCATAGACAGCACTGTCACAAACTCATAGACAGCACTGTCACAAACTCATAGACAGCACTGTCACAAACTCATAGACAGCACTGTCACAAACTCATAGACAGCACTGTCACAAACTCATAGACAGCACTGTCACAAACTCATAGACAGCACTGTCACAAACTCATAGACAGCACTGTCACAAACTCATAGACAGCACTGTCACAAACTCATAGACAGCACTGTCACAAACTCATAGACAGCACTGTCACAAACTCAACCTTCTTGTTCGTTTTTTAGATTATTAGAGATTTTACTGATGACATATGTTGTGGGTTAGAGATTTTACTGATGACATATGTTGTGGGTTAGAGATTTTACTGATGACATATGTTGTGGGTTAGAGATTTTACTGATGACATATGTTGTGGGTTAGAGATTATTGAGATAGACTTTTAGTTTCCGTTACTTGTAGACTCTTGAAAGGATAACAACATATTTAGCTACTGACTCCACTAAGGCCCATTCTGAATTAAAGCTCGTCCTCAACCACCAAAGCGAAAGCCACCTTAACCAAAAATAGGGCTGCACAGTCACATGAAAAAGTGCTCGAGATGAACAATAGTCGTTCTACAACTGAATGTGTTACATTAGGTCTGGACTTGGTTATTCTGTCGTGACTAGCTTGTGACGATGCATACTAAATGTTCGTTCTTCAATTGTAATACACTGGACAGTACACCCAAGCATCTAGATTGTTATTTAAAACTGTACACCCAAGCATCTAGGTTCTTATCTAGACTGAACACCCAAAGCATCAAGGCTCTTATCTAGACTGTACACCCAAGCATCTAGGCTCTTATCTAGACTGTACACCCAAGCATCTAGGCTCTTATCTAGACTGTACACCCAAGCATCTAGGCTCTTATCTAGACTGTACACCCAAGCATCTAGGCTCTTATCTAGACTGTACACACAAGCATCTAGGCTCTTATCTAGACTGTACACCAAAGCATTTAAGCTCTTACCAAGACAGTACACCCAATCATCTAGGCTCTTACCAAGACAGTACACCCAAGCATCTAGGCTCTTATCTAGACTGTACACCCAAGCATCTAGGCTCTTATCTAGACTGTACACCCAAGCATCTAGGCTCTTATCTAGACTGTACACACAAGCATCTAGGCTCTTATCTAGACTGTACACCAAAGCATTTAAGCTCTTACCAAGACAGTACACCCAAACACCCAAGCATCTAGGCTCTTATCTAGACTGTACACCCAAGCATCTAGGCTCTTATCAAGACAGTACACCAAAGCTACTAGGTTCTTATATAGACTGTACGCCCAAGAGTCTAGGCCCTTATCTAGACTCTACACCCAAGCTAATAGGTTGTTATCACGACTGTACACACAAGCTACTAGGTTCTTGTCTAAACTGTACACCCAAGCATCTAGACTCTTATCAAGGTACTCGCACATACAGCGTTACCTAATTGTATCTAGTTTTCAGTATGAAACGCCAAAGCTCATGTTGGTTTTTATGGAAGATGAGTATTACCCGCAATTGGCGTCATACCAAACAGTAGTAGGAACTAACCTTCTCCGTCTTGAAATGAACAGCTCACTCACCAGGTCTGTAGTCTATAATACCAAGTATTCAACTTCATACTTCGCCAATGTCTCGTCTTTGAACGACTGTAATCATGAATGTCTGACACAACGAAATAGAACTGGAAGAAATGTGCAGCATGCGATGAAAAAAAAAAAGGGGGGGGGGGGGGTTAAGCACATTATTTTGAACAAAAAATCAAGCAGGGTGTCGAGATAAAATTAACGGCCTCCACAAATGGGCCCATAAATAAGAAGAGGGTCTTGGAAGAATGGGGTTGGGGGGGGGGGGGAAGGAGTAGGAATTAATGGAGTAGTCCCTGACAAGGTTCAGCGTTCAACACTTGGAGCTCTCTTGTAGTTGTCCAACCGTTCGCTCTCCTTCTCATCCCCTCACCCCACATCATCCTCCCAAAGCGACCACCACCGTCATCATTCCGTTCAGTCTCTTTCCACGTCTGTCGCATTTATATAAACAGAGTCGGCGCCACGATGGGGGTGTAATGAAGCGGAACGAATTGGAGCATTGTTCGCCACTAGCCGGCTACTCCGTGGATCTGACGGAACGGTTAGGAAAAAGGAGTACGATGGTGCATAAAATGAAAGGTGGCAGGGGTGGGGGAGGCTTTGGTGGCTAGAATGTAAAACTTGTAACTAAATGAAACAAATCGTGGCGTAAAGGGGGGTGGTGTGGGCGCCGGAAAAAAAAACTTGTTATCGAAGTTACTGAAGATCAGAAAATGGAAATAAGAGGATAAAAGATTTTTTTTTTGAAAGTTGTTTTTTTTATATCGCCAAGCTATCATGCTAGGGTTTTTTTTATGATTATGGGAGCCAAACAAGTGAAGGGAGGGTACTAAAGTGGATGGAGTTTATAAGTTGGGGGGGGGGGGGGCGGCCATAAAGAAAGAATTGCAAATATTTGATGTTGAGGTTCTAGTATTTATTTTATTCATAGAGCAGGAGACGGTTTACTTGTGGTGAACACAAAAAAAATCTAAATCTTATTATAAAAACCTAAACTAACTTTTAAGGATTGATTTGGGACAAGGGGGGAAAGGTGGAAAAAAAAAAGATAATGCACACAGCAGGCAACTGACCACGTCTGTGACTAGCAGGAGCACCACAAGTCAGAGATAGGAATAGCTTTTGGACACTTTCTATAGTAACAACCATTTATAAACGTGTCCAACCACTTCTCTCCCCCTTCAAAAAAAATGTAGCTACCTTTGTGACGTAATTTTTTAAAGATAAGTTTATTTCCTTAGAATTAGGTGTTTTTTTTTTAAATAGCCATTTTGTTTTTTGTATGAAAAGGTTTTTTTTCTCTCTTCCTCAAACACTCCTTCTCTCTATCTGTCTCTCTCTCTGTCTCTCTCTGTCTCTCTCTGTGTCTCTCTCTGTGTCTCTCTCTCTGTCTCTCTCTCTCTGTCTCTCTCTCTCTCTTTGTCTCTTATTCTCTCTCTCTCTGTCTCTCTCTCTTGACATCATAATCAAACCGAAACAAACAGTTTCCTATGACACCATATGTGTCTGAAATTTTGTGCACGCGCGCTTGAATACTCACGCAGACGTTCCCATTACGTTTTTTTCTAAAGAAGATAATTTTTTTCTATGTTTAGGATCAATCAACATAGTCTGTCTGGACGTAGTATTTTGATACAAGTCCGCACATCTGACGACGCTAATGTCTTCGTTTCGTTTGTTTGGTGTGTCACACTTTTTCATTAATCTCCTCATTCGCTTCAGTCCGGCGTCAGGTCGCGTGCAAAGGTCAACTTCAAAGAGAATGTTCAGATGTGCAGAAATCATAACTCACGTCAACAAAAAATACATTTAAAAAAGGAAAAAAGGATCTAAGGGGAACAACTCCAAATTTACAACTATATATCTCAATAATGTAGAATTTATTTCCATTTTTAAATATAAAACAAAATAATTAATCCCCAATAATTAATTGTCTTACTGGCTAATTTTAAAAAAAAAAATAAAAAAAAGACTTAAATATAAAATAACGCAAAGAATTAAAACCTTCCTGCATCTATATCTAAAATTCTAAATCAACAAATAAATACGTACAGCGCACTTCTCGTTCCGTATGGCACCTTGAGTCGTAATAGAGTTATAGAGCTACACCAGTAGACGAATCATAGAAGCCTGTAATGTTTGAGATTTGATCCAAGTTTAGCTACTTATTTTATCAAATTCTTTTTGAGTCATTGTGAGGCCCTCACCAATCGTTGGCTCTAGTCGGCTGCCTAAGGCCGGCCCTGCTACTTGAAAGTAAAAGGGGGAGAACAACATTCTAAAATGGTAATGAAAGTGTGTTGTTGTTGTTGGTGGGGCAAACACTGCATCGTTTTTTTTAAGCCGGAAGGAAGCTGCATCAGGTAATAAGAGTTACTTTTCTTGACAAACATTTAAAAACAAAACTGGAATCGAACACAAAACAAAATTCCTGATAAACTTCCTGTGGAAGTTGTCCCCCCCAACCCCATTTTTTGATAAATATTTATTTCCTTTATAATTTTAAGTTTAGTGCGTAGGCGTCATTTAAATTTGCATACGGAATAGTGCTAGGCCCCCACCCTACGCACCTGCTAGAAAGTTCATAACCTACGCCTCCATCTTTTGTTTAAAACTTTTTTTTTCCTTTTTCTTTTCGATAGTATCATCCCTCGCCCACTGGCATCGATCATAGAACAAGATCCCGCGTTGCGAAACGAGTAAACTAACTCTTAGGGTGGGCGTCCGAAGCTTCATCGTGCTTCTGTGTTCACAGCCGACTCCTTGTTGCTCCCCCTTTCCCCGTGTTACTGATTTGTACACTTCCTGTAGATTCTTACACACGTCTCCAGCTGCGCCAACATCCGAGCCAACTTCTTGCCGAGGGTGCTGGGGACATCGGCCAGATCACCCCCGCGATAGTTCCTCCGGATGACACCGGATCAGATAGAGCGGAACCCCTCAAACGACGCCACAGACGCAAGGACTTTACTAAATGCTGCTAATGGGGGGAAGATCCCATGGGGTCATCGATGACCTTGGGGGTCTAAAACATTTACAGAAAACCGGAAGTTGCTTTAACTCTATTTAAATTCGATCTTAATCGAAAAGATTTAAAAATTAGTGCCATTATTACGTCTTCTCTAGCTTCCCCCAACCCCGCCCCCATCTTGCTACCGCTTTTAAACTATTTTTCGACTTATTTTCCAAACAACTTTTAGCTTTATAAATCGTGACTTATGACGTCATTGTAAAATGAGGAGACTACGATTTTGTGTAGGAGTCTTGACGTAATGTTTAAATTAAACCGCTTGGCCTCCGCAGAGAATAAAATTAACTCCTATTACACGATAGAATGTTCTAGAACTATCTTGATTATGATAGTGAAATGAGCATGGCAATGGTAGAAATTAGTCAAGATTTATTGATGAAATTGCTTATCACAGTCAATTTATTTGCTTTTAATGATAGATGCAAGCAATTTGAGAGACAGATTTTGACTGTCTTTTCATTCTTCCAAGGAAGTTCTCTATCCAAAATTTCTTTTTTACTTTGCATTGTTCAAAATGAAGCTATGCCATAGGGGATTTTAGCTATGAACTAATCAATGTCAAGGACGCTTAATGGACCTCATTCATCAATCGTAAACAAACAACATTAAGCCACGTGATAATATTGATAAAACAATGACAATTACATATCACGTGACAGCCTTTACGGATTGCATAATTTGTATAGAAGATATAGAGAACCTATAGACAAAATGGGCAAAATGTTGTTTGTTTACGATGGTGAATGAGGTCCATTGAATTTCACTGTTGCCAACGCTGGGCTTGATCTACATTGACTATATTGAATTTATTTTGTGCCACAAATGGAAGAGATTACAAAATGAAATGCTACAGTGTTCAAAGTGCAACCAAAAAAAAATTATAGACCTTAAAAGAACACCTAGATTTTCAACACTTTATTATGTACACCGGATACACCAAAAAGCTTATCATTTTGTTTATAATTTTATTCTTTTATCTACCAGGGATGAGAAAAGAGTAAATCTGGCTCAACAAAGATGGCTGAGACGGATTTTAGGAGTCAGTTATAAAGATCGAGTCTCAAACAAGGAAATCCTAAGTCGAAATGGGAGTCAGACACCTAGTGAGGTTGTGACAGAGGTTTGCGGGATATGTACTACGAGAAAATGAACTACGCTTACTAAGTGTTGCGATGACATGGAGGCCAATACAAGGAAAGCGCAAACAGGGACGCCCCTCGCATAGTTTGGCGCCACACTTTCATGGAGGACCCCAGAGGGTGGACACCAGATGGGAAGAGGCTTCAGACATTGCCAGGGAAAGATCTTTATGGTGACAGCTTGCGCCCAATGCGCCGAACGGCGCGGGAGGATCTAAGTCCATGGGTGAAAATGTCCAATTCGGGATTTTTCATTTTTCAGCTAATCAGAATAATCTGCTCTTTGTTTATATTTTGAGTTTAAACTTCCTGTTTCTATTCTTGAAACAATAAAATAAAATTAGGGAGGAAATGAGAGAAAACGGTATGAAGACATGCGGGGGTAACATGTTGACAACTACGAGAACATGTAAGACACTAACTAGATAACAATGCCAATGTGAAGGACACTACATGTAAAGATCACTGCTGTCAACTAAATACAAATTCCTTTGTGTTTTAATTGGAAGAGCCTAGACATTTGCTTCTGCAAGAGCTAAACTAAAAAGTACACAATCTTTTTATATTCTTTGTAGATACATAGCTTATCAATACCTCCCTAATCTGCATACCGGATTTCACAGCAGACGTCACTTCATTTACATACAATGGTGATGTGTAGCCTAATCCCTTAGTTGGTAAGGAGGGAATTAAATATAAATAACAATAATAGTATAATACGAAAAGAAAAAGAAAAAAGATTTGCATAAACATCAATTAATTATTATTTTATCATATTATTTAATTATTTCCTATTTGAACAGAATGATTTGAAGAGGTTGTATCTTGTCCTCTACCCGAGTCCAATTCATTGACTTTCATCTTATCTCTGTTTTTCATTCTCTCTCTCTACCCTCCTCTCATTATGCACTCAAAATCTCTCTCTTTATCTCTCCTTCATTCTTCTACTCTTCTTTATCTGATCCTTTTTCTGTCCGTCTGTCTGTCTGTCTTTTATTAGCGAAGTCAACATTCTCCTAAGACACTATATTTCTCTCAAATTGTGTGCTCTCCTGTTGGACTACTCACACGAACGTTCTATTAAGCTTGCAAAAAAAAAAAAACAAAGACCCTTTTATTCTATTTTTACAAAGCGTACATTAACTCACCCTGTCTGTCTGTCTATCTGGGAGGATTCTTGTACATTTTTTTCGTCCACTTCCCATTATCGATTCAAGTAGAAATTGTGCACAGCTATTTATTGTCGTTGACAATACACGAATCTATCAAAAAAAATTAACCATTTAGTTAATCATTTAGTGGTAATTAATTAATTTGTTGATTTTTTTAATAGAAAAAGGGGCGTTAAACTTTGCACTGTTGAGATACATGGCAGTAGTTGTGCTGTTTTTCTTCTTAGATAAGCTTTGTTTTTCCAAAGATATCTTTTATCTTTGCTTGTTAGTAAATCAAATTAGAGTCGGCGCTTGATTTCCATCTAAGACAGACACCCTGAGACACGTGGGATAAAAAATAGTCCAAATTGCGTTTCCATGACAACTTCACTGAATGAGCTGATGTAACAGATAGGGTTCGAATTCTGCTAGCTGATTAAATTTTTTTTTTTTATTGAGAGTGAAGTACGTAAGCGCCATTGACCAAAGGATGCGTTCAACAAATTTTACTATTTCTTTTTTCTAAAATGTTCAATTTATCTCTAAGCCTCTCGGCTTGCTAGCAGGTCACAGATTTGCGCAGGCTGACATAAGATTGCACTATAAAGCACTACATTGAACAGGACAGCACTGGACTGCACTAGATTGCTCTTAGTCCAAGATTTTGATAGTTTAACTCTGAATAATAGGAACAGTATGTGGAAAAAAAAGAAACATCAAATGTTTTGAAAATGATCCTGTACGGACTTATTGAACAAGATAAGTCCAAATGATCCTGTACGGACTATTGAACAAGATAAGTCAAAATGATCGAATACGGACTATTGAACAAGATAAGTCAAAATGATCATGTACGGACTATTGAACAAGATAAGTCAAAATGATCAAATACGACTATTGAACAAGATAAGTCAAAATGATCATGTACGGACTATTGAACAAGATAAGTCCAAATGATCAAATACGGACTATTGAACAAGATAAGTCAAAATGATCAAATACGGACTATTGAACAAGATAGGTCAAAATGATCAAATATGGACTGTTGGACAAGACTGAACACCAAATCAGAGAAGTCAGAATCAAACCATATAACAAGATTGAGATCTAGAACATGGTGAAACTGTAAGATGATATCAAACAACAGAAACAGAATCAAATTTTATGATAAGATCAAACGAAATAAAAAAAAAAATACAGAAAAAATCCGATTGAACAAGATTTTACCCCCTGCCCCCATCCTCCTCTATTTCTCAAACACCTCATAAACGCCCCTCCCTCTTGCACCCTCTCCCCTCAACTATTTTCTTAATTTTCTCTTCTTTGGTTTAAAAAATATTCGCGTCTCTGTCTTTCTTTTCTTTGCCTTGAAGCTCGCTAAAGATTTCTAGCCCCTCGAGGCAAAACTTGTCTTAGCCCAAGAAGGGATCGGGTTACTGGGGGACCCCAACTTCTCGAAGAGAGAGAATCATTTATCCAAGCCGAGGACTTGCCAAGTGGAAGAATTTCAATAGAGACTGAGCAAAAGGGGAGAGAATTTCTTTTTACACGGACGGCCAGGCAGACGACATTGAGTCGCTCTTGATTTCGACTAATGGTGCGGAGTGGGCTGCAATTGCTTGACAGAGAGAAGAAGAAGAAGAAGAAAGAGAAAAATGGAAGGTAGAAGCGATGGAGAAGAGAAACTGTTCAGAGAAGCGTGGTGGCGCTGGGTTAGGTGTTTAAGATAGATATAAACATTTTTGTGTTCAGAGCTATACGTTTTTACAGATTTGCTTTGCAGACTTTAATCTGCTGATGTCAATTTTGTGAAGAGGACTAAGTTTCCTTGCACTTCACACTGTATTAAACCATTGGGTGAGAGGACACTACAGAGAACAATACAGATAAAAAAAGAGAGCATAATACTGGGGACACAGAGGACAAAACAGATAATGACACAGAGGACAACACAGAGAACACTATAGAGGACAACACAGAAGATTACATCTAACGAATAGCTGACTCAATGACTCCATAATACGCTTTTTGTATAACGCAAAATTTCTCAAAAGTTTTTAACCCACGGACCCTTGAAATAGTCAAAACTTGTTCACGGACCCCTAAGTATGTAAAAGAAGCAAAGTTCCCCTTTCATACCTTGTAGTCTATAGGGCAGATGATGTAAAGGTCGTCTGATTCTGTGGCCTACGGTTAACGAGGGTGTCATGTGGCCAGCACAACGACCAACCGCTTTTACTTTTCCCCAACTAATGACTCAGAGGCGCCTGAAGATCCCGAAATTAAAAATCCAAGTCTTCACCAGGATTCGAACGCCGGATCCCGGTTCGGAAGTCAAGCGCTTTACCACTCAGCCAACACGCCTCCATAAGTGAAAATGCTATATAAATGCAGAGTATATCAGTTCAACTGAAACAAACAAAAGAACATTGTGTCGGAGAAGTGATTATAAGTTGTCGAAAATAAAAATGATGTATTTATGTTTGGCTCTATGTTATGTGTCTGATGTTACTTTTGTAGATATAACTTAACTCAGTGGTTCTCAACCTTTTAAGCTCGGCGACTCCTTTTTACTATTCCCCACTCTCCCCCCCCCCCCCCCGAACACACATACAGCAATAGAAGAGTAGGCAATAACAATCCATATTTTCGATGGTCTTAGGCGACCCCTGGCAAATGGTCAATCGACCCCCAAGGGAGTCGCGACCCACAGGTTGAAAACCCCTGACTCAACTGATTAGAATATATCAACAACAATCAACAGATGAACTAAATAAGGCCTCTTTCAAAGAACCTAATTTATTCACAAAATATGGGCACAGTCCTATATCGTTAGATCTAGAAAACACGTCGTATCCTAGGCACTACTGCAAGCTGTCCCTTGTCCATTACTCGTCTCTAAGCTATTTCCGTTCTACGTTTTTAATGTATCGTCGCGTCACTAAGGAAATTCCCGATTAATCCCAAAATTCTACGCGTCTAACTACTGGCTCATTACAATACAATCAAGAATCTGTAGATAAAGAAGTTACACGAGCTCAAAGTGGAGTGGCTTCCGTGAAAAAAGTTTCTTAAAAGAAGCCGTGCAGAAGATTCTAGCCTCTAGACTTAATAGATCTGTCAAATTTGGATTGGTTAAAATTGTTAACAAACATGACGAGCTACTCGTGAAAATTTCTAGAAACGATAAGTGAGGGCAGAAAGGAATAGGAGGAACACAGTCTCTAAAAAAAAATAAAGTAGCTACTTAATGTGTGGTTGAGTGGCCTCAATCGTTTAGCTACTCAAATCCCGATGTAGAGAAGGAATTGTTCAGGTGGTTAGGACATTTTCTACAAGAGTGACAGGAAGCAGGATTGTAAAACATAGACCTACGTCTACTTTACGCATATTTTTACATCTATACCCAGGTCTATACCTACATCTATACCCACATCTATGTCTTAGTCTACCCTACACCTATACCTAAGTCTGTACCCACATCTACCCTACACGTCTAAGCCTACGTCTGTAGAGACCAATCGTAATAGAACACTGTTGATGGTCTATTTTGTTGATGATTCTATATGTTAATGGTGCATGCGAGTTCATAGAAGACACAACAACAGAATGAATAAAGAATATACTTGATAACGCAGGCTGATAACTTCAACAATTTAATGAACAATAAAAAGGGCACAGTCCTCTGTCGTCGCTAGCCTAGCGTCGTCCTCCAAGGCGTATTGTCCGTTACTCTTTTAGTTCGTAATCCTACTCTTTTATTACTTGTCACATCACTTAGGGAAAACCCGATTAACCTCAACTTCTACGCATCTTGTGTCATTACATCATTGACCTGCAACTTTGCAACACGTGGGCAGTGGACACCAATAACTAGTCGCCATGTTACTGGTCTGTATGACGTGGCAACGAACTATTGGTCTCCACTGCCCACAGGCTGCGACGTGGAAGGTCAGTTTGAGGTTCCTCTAAAACGAATGGTCTATACCCTCGTCTACCCTACTCCCATAACTACGTCTACCCTACGGCTACGTCTGCTTACTTCTATACCTAGTGGGAAGCGTGGTCGAGAGGCCTAAGTGTGCTTGAACTTGGCTTGTCTTGGCTACCTAGAAGTGGGCTCGAGGTTCGACACCCGACTCGGGCAGAGTTGCGTTTACTGAGCGCCTAAAGGCAGCACGGAAAACCAACTCCTAGATACCCCCTCCCCCCCCCTCCACTGGAGCATGCTATAAGCATGAAAGTAGCGCTATATAAAGCTATAATAATAATAATGTTAACACGTCTACCCTACGTTCCTCAAATGAAATGAAAATATAAACATTTTTAGAGCTGCGTTAACATTTCGCTTGATAACATTTAAAAAAAAAGTTTTGTATGAATGTTTCTGTTGATTAGAAGAAGAGAGAAAAAGTAACAAGACAATTTTTTTTTGTCCTTCATAGGAGGTGAGTAATTCCTACGGAGGATGCTTTCGCTCTCTCCGCAGGTGAGGTGGTAACATTACGTCATGTAAGTAGTGAAACAGTCGGTTTCACCGGTAGCCAGGTAACACAACACCGAGGAGGTGAGCAGTGCGCGCTCGAGTGCTAGTGGAGTCTCCGAATGAAACAAAATATGATCAGCACAACAAAAAAGACAGAGACAGAGGTAGGGACAAAAACTAACAAAAGAAGGTAGGGGTGAATGAGAGAGAGGAAGAGAGAGAGTCAGAGATAGGGAGAGAAAGAGTCAGAGGGAGTGAGGGAGGGAAAGAGTGAAAGGGATATTAGGATAGGGTGCACCCCTGTGGCGAGTTCCGAGGGAGTAATTTGTGGTAAGATGCAGCAGGTGGGCGCTGGATGCAATTAATAAACAAGGCGATGTGGTGATGTGGTTCTACAGGTGAATGCAGTGTCGGTGCGTGTGGATTTGGAGGCGTAGCCTAAAAATAACAGAAAGAGGGGGATATCTCAGGATCGCATACTTAATGAATATGCTAAGCACATATCTATCTATCTATCTATCTATCTATCTATCTATCTATCTATCTATCTATCTATCTATCTATCTATCTATCTATCTATCTATCTATCTATTGATAGGCCTTGCTCTTGTAATTGTTGATGGCTGTCTGACTTGCTCTGGAGATGTCTGGGTTTCTTGTACAATAGTATTAGATGCGATAAATCTACTACGGAACTTGACCAACACCCATAAGAAGTTTACTCACTCATTAAATTCGCTGATGATACTGCCATAGTCGGTCTTATTTCAGGAGACGAAACTCAGTATCGAAGCTCGATAGAAGAGTTTACAAACTGGTGCACCGACAACTTTCTAGAACTGAATGTAACAAAAACTAAAGAACTTATAATAGATTTTAGAAAGAAAAAACATACTATACGTGAACTGCAAATAAACACTACATCTATAGAACAAGTAAAGTCATATAAATATCTAGGTGTTATCATCAACAACAAGCTTTCATGGGAAGACCACCTTGGAACTCTGACAAAGAAGGCAGCCCAGCGACCCTTTTTTCTATACAAACTCAATAGCTTTAAACTAAGCAAGAAGATCCTTGAGACATTTTACCGCGCGACTATGTAGAGTCTGCTAACATACGGAATAACTTGTTGGCAAGGCAACGCCTCATCTAAACTGTTGCGACGTCTAGAAAAAATCATTAAAAAAGCATCTAAAATTACACTTACAACATTACCACATTTAAAGGAGCTTTTTGAACAAAAGTGCCTAAGAAAAATCGAAAAAATCTTGGAAGACAACGGCCACCCGCTCCATCAGAACTACGACAGGTCGTCGCGAAGTGGGCGACTGCTGTCAATCAAAACAAGAACAGAGCGGTACAAAAACTCGTTCGTACCTCACTCGGTCAGACTCTATCACCGCCACTCATTGATCAGGGAACATGAAATGCACCAAGATACCTGTGTGTAGTCGCTGAATGAACTCTATGTTGTCTGTGGTATTTGTGTGTATTTTCTGTTGTGTTGTCTTTATATGAGAAAAGAGTCCTTGTAATCACAACAAATTTCCGTAAGGATCAATAAAGCAGTCTTAGTCTTAGTCTTAGTCTTAAATGACTAAGTCCAGACTGTTATATACTTGAATGAAGTTTAATACTAACAAGGCCACAGTCGAGTCTCTATCCGTAATGCGACGTTATCAGCTCGAAGTGCTAGCACCAACTGACTAATAATAACATAAATAAGCTAGAACCCACAAATAAGTGACCTCACTAAATGTCGTCTTTATACTAAGTGTCAAACACTATCTATCGATCTATCTATCTATATCTATCTATCTATCTATCTATCTATCTATCTATCTATGTTTCTTGACATGGATGATAAGGATTTTGATTTAGTGATGTTTTATGATGTATAGTAATTAATTGTATATCAGGTGTCTGAAAATCATCATTTGGCCCTGACTTATGGAAATCTTTATGAAATCTTTATGAAATCTAAATCCGGCCCTGAAAATAAAGATGTTATCCAACATTATTCAATCACACACACAAACTCTCTCTAACACACACACACACACACCCAATCTCACTCTTTCCCACACACTAATAAAAAAAAAACAATATCGCACATACGAGTTCTACTTGCGTTCAACGCCTCTTTTACTAAGTCGTGGATTCATCGTCCTGAAAACGGCAGCCTCCCTGCAGATACATCTGAGTCGGGACTCCATCTTCCGCTCAATACTGTGGCCTCCCTGCAGATACACCTGACCATACCCAGCGGGGCCCGGCGGGCTGTTTTCGTGCTCCTGAGAACTTTAAATAATTTTTTTAAAGATGCATTTAGAAAAAAAAAGTATCCGTCGTATGTTAAATGTTTCATCTCTTTATGTGAGGGGGAGGTGGGGAGAAATACGCCCTCCTTAGTCGGCACCACAAGGAAAGGGTGTCGGGTGTTTCGTTGGCGTTCTGTATACTTATCCCTGCAGGGGAAGGTACGCCTCGGCTCAGAACATTGTCAGCGCCCCAAAAAGCGCGTGCGGAGACCAACATGAGTTCAACTTTTCTTCTTCGATTCTATGCTCTTCGCGGGCGGCGCCCTAAGCGCGTGGGAAGCTTTCTTTGAGTACGATCGTGAGTACTACTTTACTAATGGAGTTGGTAGGGCGTCAAGGTCTTTCAGGGATAGTCTTGACTTGCTTAATGAATAAGCGAGGTTGAAATGTCAAGTGTGTGAATGTAGCTCTTGGTTGAATCGCCAACGACGAGATCAAAGGTTGAGGATAAATCTTTACAATTGTTGGAGATTTACACACACCTGGGATTCAGAACATGTATGTGTGTGTGTGTGCGTGTTTGTTAAGATGCACTTGAAACAAGTGATTATTATGAGAGAAGCTATCTATCTATCTATTTATCTATCTATCTATTTATCTATCTATCTATTTATCTATCTATCTATCTATCTATCTATCTATCTATCTATCTATCTATCTATCTATCTATCTATCTATGCTGTTATTATGTTCAGAGTTCAGTATCCTGGCTGAAGTGTGTCTCATAGCATATGACCGTTTTGTACTATTCCTTGTTTTCGTTGTTTTTGTTAACAATAAAACAATGACAAATTATTTTTATTTATTCATTTCTAGACTGGTTTTTATTTCATTTATTAAATTCTAGTGTGAATTCCCCCCCCCCCCCCCATATGAGACATTAAGTTTCTATAGGTTAATACAAAAAGTACGCCCTGTCGTTGACTTGTAGCACCATACTGCTGGTAGACAACTAAACCGCTTTAGACTATTTTGTCTTAACTAATAACCTTTGTGAACAATACTAAATAAAACTTTTATTATAATATAGATATAATCAGCTTCAACACCTTGTGATGAAATAAAATAAATGTAGTAGACTTCAGTAATGATATAAAGTAGGTCAGTAGGACGCAGCTAGGGCTGCGAAGCCACGGGAAATACTGCATTCCTCACTAATCTTTGGACTCGAAGAGAAGCCTTATTATTTTAAAATGGTATTTTTAACAAAATCTATCTCACTGAAATAAAACTTATTCTGAGTCTCGCGTACTGGAGTCGTCTCAACTAACTATAACCGCTGACGTCAATGCCACTTGCATCAATCAGAACCAATCGCTAACCTCTTCCCATCATCACCATGGAAACACTGAACTCTCTCTCTCTCTCTCTCTGTATATATATATATATGGAGAGAGATGGAGAGAGACGGTGACCAAGAAAGCTATGGACAGTGAAAGTACATGGGTCTCAGCTCAGGAAGAAAAACGTGCAATATGAAAAATGGCCAGCTCCTCTACCAATGAAGCAAAAGCCACCTTAAACTGCGATATTTGTGGACGGGAATGTCTCTCCAAAATAGGGCTCCACAGCCACATGAGGAAGTGTGCAAGATGAACCAGAGTCGTCCTACGGCTGAAGGAGGCCAACAACAACAATATATATATATATATATATATATATATATATATATATATATACACACTCTATATATATATATATACCACGCCACCTAAACGAAGTACATTTTCGTTCGCCTCCCCCCCCCTTAAGCTAACTTAGAACCTTGAGGGTTTTATGAATGCAACGAAACAACAACAAAAGACAACAACTTAGAAATGTAATTACAACACAATTGTCTGGTTTTATTTGACATAAATATTTACGATATGTTTCGAATTGAAATCTCAATGTTCATTAAAGCTGGTTCTCATATTTTTCCTTTCAGAAATAATGTTTTGTAGATAATGCTTAAGTGCTTTGTATACTGGAAAAGGTTTTCTTCTGGAGGTAGGATTGGATAACCTGCAGTTATTTGTTAAAGATTTGGTTTGGCATTTAATTTTTTTTAAATTCAATTTGTTAAAGATTTCTTTTGGAAATTTTGGTTTGGAATTCAATTTATTAAGGATTTGGATTAAAATTCGATTTGTTAAACCTATATAAATTTGCTTTTTAATTCAATTATACAACATACAATACTATTTAAGCAACTTACGACAATATATTATAATAGAAACAAAATATTTGACGCCTAAAAGTGTTTCCGCTTTCAAAGAGGAATGATATAGGGTTACTCCGCCTTCCGGCAATTCCGCCCTAACGAAACGCAGTGAATTTGAACATAAAACCAATGACTTGGCAGAATTTAAGTCATTGGTTAACATGCCTGACTAAACTGACATAGGAACAAAGGACGTAATCATCTACCTTTTTGTAGTAACGTCTGTGTTTTATAAGATAAGACAAATTTCCATCCTCACAAGTTCATCAACTTAAGTTTGACATTTCCAAAAAAAAAAAATATTTAAAAAATCAGTCATTTAAGTTTAACAGTCTTAAAGCCCTATAAGACACCTACTTTAAATACTAAAAAAAATAAATAGAAAAGTGTACACGCAATATATTTCTTCCTCGGTTAATTTTAAACACTACATGACCAGCAATGACCAACATGAGTCCAGCACAACATTGACAAGAAATCACTTTCTCGCACCTCACGTAGATCAAATATGAGATCCAGATCAATATTTCACATTGTTAGATGACATTAAGTGTAAGAGAAATCTACATCAATTATACTAAATTTTCATTTTTTAAAACTAGAAAGAGGCAATGCAAATAGTATAGTCAGGAGTATCAAAAAAAAAAGGGATTAGATGATGACCCTAAGTTTCAGTTAACGAGGCGATAGATCCATTTATCTATTAAGTCTTTGATATCTTTAGAATCTAGGAAAAAAAACACTAAATTAATAATGATTGAAAACATTGTGTTTAGGCCCGTGATTGAAAACATTGTGTTTAGGCCCGTGATTGAAAACATTGTATCATGCCCGTGATTGAAAACATTGTGTTTAGGCCCATGATTGAAAACATTGTATTATGCCCGTGATTGAAAACATTGCGTTTAGGCAATTGATTGAAAACATTGTGTCATGCCCGTGATTGAAAACATTGTGTTTAGGCCAATGATTGAAAACATTGTATTATGCCCGTGATTGAAAACATTGCGTTTAGGCAATTGATTGAAAACATTGTGTTTATGCCCGTGATTGAAAACATTGTATTTATGCCCGTGATTGAAAACATTGTATTTATGCCCGTGATTCAAAACATTGTATTTAGCCCGTGATTGAAAAGATTGTTCTTAGGCCTGTGTTTGAAAACATTGTATTTATGCCCGTGATTCAAAACATTGTATTTAGCCCTTGATTGAAAAGATTGTATTTATGCCCGTGATTCAAAACATTGTATTTATGCCCGTGATTGAAAACATTGAATTTATGCCCTTGATTGAAATTATTGGTCTTTGGCCGTGTTTGAAAACATTGGTCTTTGGCCCGTGATTGAAAATATTGTATCTCGGCCCGTGATTGAAAACATTGTGTTTAGGCTGTAATTGAAAACATTGTTTTTATGCCCGTGATTGAAAACATTGTATTTATGTCCGTGATTGAAAAACATTGTAATTATGCCCGTGATTGAAAACATTGTGTTATCCCATGATTTGAAACATTGTATTTAGGCATTCGATTAAAAACATTGGTCTTAGGCTTGTTTTTGAAAACATCGTATTTAGCCCGTGATTTAAAAAGTTGTATTTAGCCAAAGATTAAAAACATTGTGTTTAGGCCCGTGATTGTAAAAAATATTGTGTTTAGACCATGATTAAAAATATTGTATTTAGGCTCTCGATTGAAAACATTGGTCTTAGGCCCGTGTTTGAAAATATTGTATTTAGCCCGTGATGGAAAACATTGTATTTAGCCCATGATTAAAAACATTGTGTTTATGCCCGTGATTGAAAACATTGTGTTTAGGCCCGTGATTTAAAACTATGTGTTTATGCCCGTGATTGGAAACATTGTGTTTATGCCCTTGATTGAAAACATTGTACTTATGCCCGTGATTGAAAACATTGTACTTATGCCCGTAATTAAAAACAGTGTATTTATGCCTGTGATTGAGAACATTGTGTTTAGGCCCGTGATTTAAAACTATGTGCTTTTGCCCGTGATTGGAAACATTGTGTTTATGCCCTTGATTGAAAGCATTGTACTTATGCCCGTGATTGAAAACATTGTACTTATGCCCGTAATTAAAAACAGTGTATTTATGCCTGTGATTGAAAACATTGTATTTATGCCCGTGATTGAAATTATTGCATTTATGCGTGTGATTAAAAACATTGCAATTATGCCCGTGATTAAAAATATTGTATTTATGCCCGTGATTCGAAACATTGTATTTAGCCCGTGATTGAAAACATTGTTCTTAGGCCTGTGTTTGAAAACATTGTATTTATGCCCGTGATTGAAAACATTGTATTTTGCTCGTGAATGAAAACGTTGTATTTAGCCCGTGATTGAAAACATTGTATTTAGGCAGTGATTGATGTATTTAGCCTGTGATTGAAAACATTGTATTTATGCCCGTGATTGAAAACATTGTATTTTGCTCGTGAATGAAAACGTTGTATTTAGCCCGTGATTGAAAACATTGTATTTAGGCAGTGATTGATGTATTCAGCCTGTGATTGAAAACATTGTATTTAAGCCCCTGATTAAAAACATTGTATTTTGCCCGTGATTGAAAATATTGTATTTAGGCCCTTGTTTGAAAACATTGGTTTTGGTCCGTGTATGAATTTTTTGTATTTAAGCCCGTGATTGAAAATATTGTATTTTGCCCGTGATTGAAAACATTCTTGTTAGCCCGTGATTGAAAACGTTGTATTTAAGCCCGTGATTAAAAACATTGTATTTTGCCCGTGAATGAAAACATTGTATTTAGGCCGTGATTGAAAACATTGTATTTAGGCAGTGATAGATGTATTTAGCCTGTGATTGAAAACATTGTATTTAAGCCCGTGATTAAAAACATTGTATTTTGCCCGTGAATGAAAACGTATTTAAGCCCGTGATTGAAAACATTGTATTTGTGCACGTGATTGAAAACATTGTATTTATGCCCGTGATTGAAAACATTGTATTTATGCCCGTGACTGAAAACATTGTATTTATGCCGTGATTGAAAACATTGTATTTGTGTCCGTGATTAAAAACATTGTATTTATGACCGTGGTTGAAAACATTGTATTTAGGCCCGTGACTGAAAACATTGTATTTATGCCGTGATTGAAAACATTGTATTTGTGTCCGTGATTAAAAACATTGTATTTATGACCGTGATTGAAAACATTGTATTTAGCCCATGATTGAAAACATTTTGTTTAGACCCTTGATTTAAAACATTGTGATAAGACCCTTGATTGAAAACATTGTATTTATGCCCGTTATTGAAAACATTGTGTTTATGCCTGTGATTGAAAACGTTGTGTTTAGGCCCGTGATTGAAAACATTGTGTTTAGGCCCGTGATTGAAAACGTTGTATTAATGCCCGTGATTGAAAACATTGTATTTGTGTCCGTGATTTAAAACATTGTATTTGTGTCCGTGATTGAAAACATTGTGTTTAGCCCATGATTGAAAACATTGTATTTATGCCCGTGATTGAAATTATTGGTCTTTGGCCGTGTTTGAAAACATTGGTCTTTGGCCCGTGATTGAAAATATTGTATCTCGGCCCGTGATTGAAAACATTGTGTTTAGGCTGTAATTGAAAACATTGTTTTTATGCCCGTGATTGAAAACATTGTATTTATGTCCGTGATTGAAAAACATTGTAATTATGCCCGTGATTGAAAACATTGTGTTATCCCATGATTTGAAACATTGTATTTAGGCATTCGATTAAAAACATTGGTCTTAGGCTTGTTTTTGAAAACATCGTATTTAGCCCGTGATTTAAAAAGTTGTATTTAGCCAAAGATTAAAAACATTGTGTTTAGGCCCGTGATTGTAAAAAATATTGTGTTTAGACCATGATTAAAAATATTGTATTTAGGCTCTCGATTGAAAACATTGGTCTTAGGCCCGTGTTTGAAAATATTGTATTTAGCCCGTGATGGAAAACATTGTATTTAGCCCATGATTAAAAACATTGTGTTTATGCCCGTGATTGAAAACATTGTGTTTAGGCCCGTGATTTAAAACTATGTGTTTATGCCCGTGATTGGAAACATTGTGTTTATGCCCTTGATTGAAAACATTGTACTTATGCCCGTGATTGAAAACATTGTACTTATGCCCGTAATTAAAAACAGTGTATTTATGCCTGTGATTGAGAACATTGTGTTTAGGCCCGTGATTTAAAACTATGTGCTTTTGCCCGTGATTGGAAACATTGTGTTTATGCCCTTGATTGAAAGCATTGTACTTATGCCCGTGATTGAAAACATTGTACTTATGCCCGTAATTAAAAACAGTGTATTTATGCCTGTGATTGAAAACATTGTATTTATGCCCGTGATTAAAATTATTGCATTTATGCGTGTGATTAAAAACATTGCAATTATGCCCGTGATTGAAAATATTGTATTTAGGCCCTTGATTGAAAACATTGTTTTTAGCCCATGATTAAAAACATTGTGTTTAGGCCCTTGATTGAAAACATTGTATTTATGCCCGTGATTCGAAACATTGTATTTAGCCCGTGATTGAAAACATTGTTCTTAGGCCTGTGTTTGAAAACATTGTATTTATGCCCGTGATTGAAAACATTGTATTTTGCTCGTGAATGAAAACGTTGTATTTAGCCCGTGATTGAAAACATTGTATTTAGGCAGTGATTGATGTATTTAGCCTGTGATTGAAAACATTGTATTTATGCCCGTGATTGAAAACATTGTATTTTGCTCGTGAATGAAAACGTTGTATTTAGCCCGTGATTGAAAACATTGTATTTAGGCAGTGATTGATGTATTCAGCCTGTGATTGAAAACATTGTATTTAAGCCCCTGATTAAAAACATTGTATTTTGCCCGTGATTGAAAATATTGTATTTAGGCCCTTGTTTGAAAACATTGGTTTTGGTCCGTGTATGAATTTTTTGTATTTAAGCCCGTGATTGAAAATATTGTATTTTGCCCGTGATTGAAAACATTCTTGTTAGCCCGTGATTGAAAACGTTGTATTTAAGCCCGTGATTAAAAACATTGTATTTTGCCCGTGAATGAAAACATTGTATTTAGGCAGTGATTGATGTATTTAGCCTGTGATTGAAAACATTGTATTTAAGCCCGTGATTAAAAACATTGTATTTTGCCCGTGAATGAAAACGTATTTAAGCCCGTGATTGAAAACATTGTATTTGTGCACGTGATTGAAAACATTGTATTTATGCCCGTGATTGAAAACATTGTATTTATGCCCGTGACTGAAAACATTGTATTTATGCCGTGATTGAAAACATTGTATTTGTGTCCGTGATTAAAAACATTGTATTTATGACCGTGGTTGAAAACATTGTATTTAGGCCCGTGACTGAAAACATTGTATTTATGCCGTGATTGAAAACATTGTATTTGTGTCCGTGATTAAAAACATTGTATTTATGACCGTGATTGAAAACATTGTATTTAGCCCATGATTGAAAACATTGTGTTTAGACCCTTGATTTAAAACATTGTGATAAGACCCTTGATTGAAAACATTGTATTTATGCCCGTTATTGAAAACATTGTGTTTATGCCTGTGATTGAAAACGTTGTGTTTAGGCCCGTGATTGAAAACATTGTGTTTAGGCCCGTGATTGAAAACGTTGTATTAATGCCCGTGATTGAAAACATTGTATTTGTGTCCGTGATTGAAAACATTGTGTTTAGCCCATGATTGAAAACATTGTATTTATGCCCGTGATTGAAAACATTGTATTTAGCCCATGATTGAAAACATTGTGTTTAGGCCCGTGATTGGAAACATTGTGTTTAGGCCCGTGATTGCGAACATTGTGTTTAAGCCCCTGATTGGAAACATTGTGTTTAGGTCCGTGATTTAAAACATAGTATGTATGTCTGAGATTGAAAACATTGTAATTTTGTCTGTTATTGAAAACATTGTGTTTATGCCCGTGATTGAAATAATTGTATTTAGGCCCGTGATTGAAAACATTATATTTATGCCCATGATTGAAAACATTGTATTTATGCCCGTTATTGAAAACATTGTGTTTATGCCTGTGATTGAAAACATTTTTCTTAGGCCCGTGATTCAAAACATTGTGTGTAGGCTCGTGATTGAAAACATTGTATTAATGCCCTTGATTGAAAACATTGTATTTGTGTCCGTGATTGAAAACATTGTATTTATGTCCGTGATTGAAAACATTTTATTTAGCCCATGATTGAAAACATTGTATTTATGCCCGTGATTGAAAACATTGTACTTAGGCCCTTGATTGATAGCAATTCATTTTAGCCAGTGATGTATAACAAAACTTTTTGCCAGTGATTTTTATAGATTCAATTAGCGCAATGATTGAAAGCAATGTATTTAGGGCTCTGATTGATAGTAACTTTTTTTTACCGTGATTGATGACATTTTTTTCCATTGATTGATAGCAATTCAATAAAGCAAGTTATTGATGCAATTTACTTAAGCAGGTTATTGATGCAATTTATTTAAGCTAGTAATTGATGCAATTTATTAATAAAGTGATTGATAGATATTAGTTTTAAGGCCAGTGATTGATTGCATTTTAATTAAGTCAATGATATTTGGTCCGAGATCAATAGCAATTTAATTAGGCCATGATTTAAAGCAATCTATTTAAGCTTGTAATTGATATAGGTGTGTTTAGGCCAGTTATTGATAGAAATGTATTTAGATTGTAATTGATAGCAACTTACTCTTGCCAGTGACTGATAGCAATTTTATTAGGCCCGTGATTGAAAGGTATTTATTTAGATCCATGATTGATAGCATAGCATTAGCATCGTGATTGCTAGCAATTTATTAGGCCCGAGAATGATTGCAATATGTATCTTCTTTTTACTGTAAAATGTTGGAAATTGTATTTTTCTTGTGTGTGAGTTAAAATTCATATTTTAGTTCACGTTTTATTTTTCTGCTAAAATTCTTTACTTGGGACCAAGAGGGTTAGAGTTTGAGTTCGAATCCAGGTGAGGACAGTGATTATGAACTTGATGATTTTCAAGACGCCATTTAGTTCAACCAACTAATAGATACCTGATTTAGAGGGAGATAAAAGCGGTCAGGCATTGTGCTAGGCATGAAACAATAGAGATCTACCTGTCGGCAATAAACAAAAAATGAAAATTAAAAACATTTGCTACCATAGATCGCAAAGTCTAAATAGAGTAGTTAACTTTCCTCTACACCACAATAACATTTTGACATTAAAATCGCAAACTTGGCAAGTGTAATATTTATCTTTGGCCATTTTTCTTTTTAAAAAAAGGTATAAAGTACAAAATTACTATTTTTATTCCTGACTTAACCAAGGTAATCCTTCAACATATATATTCCTAGGTAAACAGAACGGTAGAGCCATTCTCATCTCCATACGACATTGTTCGAAGCCTCACAGTGTAGGCAAGTTTGCGGCTCTAAGCGCAGGATAGAAGAAACAAATCAGTTCCTGTGAATAGGTGACAAATTAAAGGCTTCGCGGGCGTCGACATTAATCTGGGCGCCCTGTCGTTGGGGCGAAGTAGCGGCGCGAAGCATAATGGAATGGCAAGGCCTGAGACTAGTAGTGGCGCCGCAAAGAAATCCTTGGCGTGTTGGCAAATTAAAATTTTGTAAACAATGGCGGCGCTTGGATTTTTACAACTTTTTGTGCGTTTGTGTTTATATGTGTAAGTGTGTGTGTGTGTGTGTGCATAAGTGGGAGAGAGATTTGTGGCAGCAGAAAATGTTTTATAGATTTAGAAAACAATAACAGGAATAACGCTACTCACACCAAAAAACAGCAACATAAAAACAACGAACAGACACAAAACACAAAATGAATCAAGTAGAGACAACAAAAAATCAAGAAATCTAACATATAAAGCAGAAAGTAAGGTGTGTGTATGTATATAGAAATCAAAACCGTTTGACCAATCTTGACAAACTTGGGCATAAATGTTCCTTAGATCATGGCGGAGACTGTAGTGTATGTCTAAGGTCTCTCCCACAACCGGAGTGCCTTAAAATCAGACAAAAAGTACCTAATTGTATCTTGGGTCAGTTATGTAACTTTGACAGGTACATTTTCCTTCTCTTTATAACATTTTTTTTTCTATCTGAAATCTTGAGGTAAAGGATTGTCGTCCAATACCAGCGGAGTCCATTCATGTCACTTTAATTTTAAAATCCTGACACTTAAATTATTAGGGTATGATTCCTGAACTATACCATTAAAAGTCTGATTGTTGATAGTTACGTTTTGAAATTCAATGTTTCATTATATCTTTGAAACAGTTGTAACCTTTAGGCTTATTTTAAAGATAAAAAACAAACATTATAAATTATATACGCATCCTTGTATGTATATTTATAATAATGTATATGCATACATAAACGTAATTACACAGTTAGAAGTTCAACTTTGAATACATTAGATGTACACGTAGATTTATTTGTAGAGTTATTTTCCCTTGAGTATTCTTCTGGGACTATTTAGCTTGTACGTTCAAAGCAAGGCGAAGATTTTGTTTACTGTTTACGTTGCATCCTTGAGGCGTGTTCGGTGATTTATACAAAGCTTATACCAACTCACTCTGTCTGTCTGTCTGTGTGTCTGTCTGTGCGTCTGTCTTTCTGGCCAAAAGTTTGTACACGTTATATCTCCTAAACCCAATCTCGGATGAAGCTGAAATTTTGCACAATTATGTCTTTTACCTGACAACACAAAAGTCAATAAAAAATAAAAATTAACAATTGGTAATACATTATTTTGTTTGGTATCTCAAATAAGGAAAAGAAATAGTACTTGACTGAAGTGGATGAATTAGTCCCCTTTATTTTAGCTTGTTGTCAGAGTGAACATAAAAAAAAACATGAAATACAAACAAAAGATAACAATGTAATCTTCCATATTCATAGACTCTTCGCTAGCAGAGTAGTTAGCGCATTACCCTGAGAAGGCTTCTGCCCACAAGTTTGAATTAAGGTCGTTCCCTATTTTTAAAAATACATTTCAAAAGCGATCACCGAGATACCCTGTTCTTTCTCCCCCATACGTCTTGCCAACTGGTCCAGATGTATTAAGATAGCTAAAAGCATGAAATTGGGCTAAACAAAAACATATACTGGAAGCATCTTTCTAATCGCACAGATTTATTATTGTTAGTCTACATCTATTATAAATGTAATTACATGAATGAGTCTGATCCCAACTAATTGATACACTTAATATAAGCTTTGTTGTTTGTTTGATTTTTTTATATTTTATTTTGATTGTTTATTTATGGCTTAAAACTACTTTATTGAGAAACATAGAAGTATTTACACTAGGACTGATCTGACTGTTTGCGCTAATAATATCTTCTAGAGTTTTTAAAAACTTTTCCTATTTCCTACAAACGTACATTCACGAAATAAATGTTTCTCTGAAATTTGGTCCATTCGATTTGCAGGTATGCTGGAACCCTGTTGTATTTGGGAGTTTTCTTTTAATGGAGCCGTCCCGTTATCTGTTTGTTGTGTGTATGAGTGAATGTGTCTGTTAAATTTGTTTTTTTTTAACCCATAACTCTCTGCGCCATTTAATTCTAACTTCTACGACTTCTTTCAGCGTACCCCTAGGTGTAGTATATATGGTTTTTGAGCGTCGTGATGTATTGCGTTTTTGTGTCCAGGGAATGTATATGTTCAATGAAATGATGAGGTGGGCTGTTTTGAATTGGAAGTTGGTTCTTTAACTTTATGCCAAAATAATACAATACTAAGGGGGGGGGGGGGTAATAGGGAGCCCAAGCTGCTTTCCTACAAATAGTGTATCATTGTGTATTTTCTGTTCTGTATTTAAAAGTTTTGTATTTAAAACTTATGAATAAGAAAACAAAATGTTTGAAATTTATGTATTTGAAAGTCAGTATTCCAGTAAAATAGTCTTATGTTATATATTTTAAGGTAATAGCGTAATGCGTTATATTAAATCTGAGAGGCTTACTGTAAAAGAATTTGTCTGTTAGTTGTTTATAGTTTGAAAGATATCGTTA
The DNA here is from genome assembly GCA_030265305.1 of Biomphalaria pfeifferi. NCBI lineage: Eukaryota > Metazoa > Mollusca > Gastropoda > Planorbidae > Biomphalaria > Biomphalaria pfeifferi. Next base: position 93,439 of record JASAOG010000367.1, read on the forward strand.
AGAATCGCTTTATGTTAAGATGGACTACATGTTTCATCATTTTTTTTTTACATTTTTTTTTCTTAATTTGGTTTGTGTTTTAACTTTGTCCTGGCACATCACGGCGGGCAAGCATTGCCTCATGGAATTCTGTGTTTTTCTGACATATCGCATAAAAAAAAGGGAGGCAAACAAAACAAAATACACAAACGATAGTGGGAGTTTGTGGTCGGACTCTTCCCCTCACTGAGGCTGTACCGCTCTTCCCTCATCACAGGTTGACGGATATTAAAACTACAGACATTTTTTTTATCGCGCTCACGTCTACTGTTATCACAACCTTTTACATTTTATGACACCAGGGGGCGCTGCATATTTTTATTTCTTTCTTGACCATACTTCATCTCATTTCCCCCCTCTCCCACCTCGATGCCCCCCCTCCCTGCAACTCTAGAATCACAGTTAACCTTGCCTGTTCGTCCATTTACCTTCTTATGCGCCAAGATCGCCAAACAGTCTGTCGTCTGCAAAGTTTTTTTTACGTTTCATCCTTGGATTTTTTAATTTTTATTTGGTTTGACGTTTAATAAAAATCTGGCATCATCGCCCGCCAAATCTGGGAAACCCAATCTTCTTTCCAACCGTCTGCTGCCAAGACATTTCTTGACATTTTTCTTTGCGCCTTCTTAGCTCCCTTGCTCCTCCCCTCGCGTTCTTCTCAAATCTCCTTCTCTGGTGTCTTGCGTAAACAAAATGACCTCACGCCACCATGGTGGTTTTGGCAGCAGACGATTGAAAATAGCAGAAGACTGGGCATCGCCAGGCGAACTATTTTCTTAGCAAAGATCAGAGTCAGCTTAGATATGACAAAGAATTGGCGAAAAGGAATTTAAAAAAAAAAATGTATATTTCTTTGTCTTTAAAGCCCTTCGTGAGAGAAGTGTCGAGGCAGATTGGTAGTCTCGAGTTTGAACCCTGGTGAGAGTTGGATTTATAGAGATTTTAGGACGGTGGTGTTTAACCTTTTTGAAATTGGGGTTGGTGACGGTGGGAGGCAGGGCCCGTTTTAGGCCACTGCAGCCTATGCGGTCGCAGTGGGCCCCGCGCTTTCATAGGCCCCGCGCTAATATATACGAAAAATTCCTTGAAATCTGAATTTATTAAAATCTCCTGAAAACTCATTAAAAATCTCCTAAAAGAAAAGAAAAATTTTCATTTGTAGGTGTCGTTCATTGCGGAAAACGCCAATGCTACGCGCGATAAAAGAAAAAAAGGCATTGTCAGCTTTCATGTAATAAAATGTAATAATCGGGCGAATTTTCACCTTAATCGGAAGTTACAATACTTTATTTACTTTTATAGTCACTGGCATATAAATATCATCCATATGCCATAGGTTTGCAAGGTTCTTAAAGTAACGTTAATTTGATCGCAATTTTGTAGTTAGTAAAGATTGAATACAATTCAAAGTCGAATATTTTTTTATAATAATCTTAATTTTCACTTATTATCCTTATTCCCACCCAGACTAGGCCCGCACTATCAGTTTCGCATAGGGCCCCGCAATTGTTAGGACCGGCCCTGGTGGGAGGGGGGGTATATACATTTCTGGTCCCTTGTCACGGACGGCTAAGCATCAATAACCTCTTTGTTGTTACCGGTACATTGTTAATAGCCGTTAACAGCTGTGTAGACAACTATACCGCCGTAGGCGTAATTGATTTTAACTTTTAAAACTTGAAATAACTTGAATGACTTATGTGTGAACAATATGATATAAAACTTTTATTACAATATAAACAAAATTAACTTGAAATAAAATGAAATCAATGTAGCAGACTTTAGTCATGCTATAAGATGGAATTCTGAACAAAATCTAACTCACTACAATAACACGTCTTTTCACTCTGGCGTTTTTTAGTTGTCTGTTGTCTGTCCAAGACGGCTGACGACAATGCCGCTTATCTTGCATCATTCACACTACATGACCATTTATGCTTCAGATTAATACGTTGTAGCCCAAATCTCTGCAGGAATGGGGTCAGGTACGGTTCTAACAGGAGAGCTTAAGAGGTCAGCGCGGAGAGCATACCACACAGCCAGACAAACGTCTTTCAGGAATATTCTTTGTATTCTAAGCTAGATCTCTAAAGTAGAAAAAAAAAACTAAATTTTTATTACGAACTAATTTACATCCAAAACAAAAGAAGCTCTGTATAACGACAGGTTTTATTACAATATAAAAGAGCTCGCTATTATTTGGATACAGTCAAACTGTCTGATAAAGTCCTTTTTAACAAACAAACATTTTTGTAATTTAAAAAAAAAATTAATTTAAAATTTTCATTTTAAAAAAATGTGTTGCCCTCTATGTGGATCTATACAAGCCTCTTTTTCCCGACTGTTAGTGTCGATTTTAAAGAGCTTCATTTCACGTTTGCATACATCCGTATACTTGAAAACTGGGCGACCAGCGGCTCTCCTGGCTTCTATTAGATTACCGTACAGAATGTCTTGTGGACGTCGACCTAGTGGGCATTCTGTGAACGTGACCAAGCCAGCCAAGGCGCCTGCTGCTGATGTCCTGGCATCCTGCTCTTTGCAGCACTTCCTCATTGGTTATTTCATGTTGCTACTAGTAGCCGTGTGTTAGCCTGATCACTCATTTTAATTAGAGGCTATAGCTTAACTAATTGTTTATATTTTAGCTATTTGCAGAAAAAGCGTGCAGCACAGCGTAAAACAAATATTATGAAATAAATTAAATTAATTCCTATTTTATGTTCAAAAAATGGTAAAATTAACTTACATATTTTATATTTCATTGAAAAATAAAGAGAACAAAAAAAGAATATTTGGAGATCGGATACATGAGACTTTCAACTGAGCTGACCAAAAATACTGTACAATGGGACATTGTGGCTTGAAATAAATTATTATATCTTGTTTTCAAATTCCATATTTCAACTTCTCTGGATTGTGTCGAAAGTGGGAACTAATAGTAGGAACTAATAACAGGAGCTTATAGTAGAAACTAGTGGTAGGAACTAACAAAATCAACAATGTTACAAATTTGTCCAAATTTGATTAATTAATTATGTCTCTTAGAGCATTTTGTAAGTCATGTTTTTGTATTTGTATTTGTTCTGTGTTTTATTCTATTAGTTCTGATGTATTTCTTAATTTAGTGATTTGACTAATGGTGTTACTCTAGTCCAATGTATCTATCTGTTGTAAGCCTCAACGCTCTACATTTCCTACATCTAGTGAATCTAGTGGACGATAATCTCAAGATAATACAACAACAACCAAACAAAGTTCCATTAATAGATATGATTTTATTGACATATTTATTTAAAACACATTCGGAATTGTTAACCGAACGATACATGTAGAAATCTTTTTGGTAGAACGGAAAAATAGAGCAAGGACAATAGCCTATGTATTCATGCGCGCGGGTCTCCCACACACAATTTACCTTACCTATTTATACGACATCAAAATCGTAATGGTAATAGTTATATAATAATGCGAATACTATTAATAATAAGAATAAAGTCTGTCACTAATTAGGTTCAAAAATTTAGCATTAATGTCAGATAATATAATGTCTAATTTGTAGTAATAATATTTTTTTAAATAAGTAATAATAATAAAATACATGAAAAGCAGTCTTCAATGCCTATGCAGACATTTTTTTTGTTGTAAATGTTCTATGTACACAATTTGTTTTTCTTTGGTTTGAATTCCTCTATTTGATTAAAAATGCAAATAGAAAGAGATTATAATGACAGCAGTATGACGTCACAGTGGGGGACTGATATATATATATATATATATATATATATATATATACACATAACACTAGAATAACCAAATGTTTTTGCGTTTATGAAAGAAATTTCAATAATAGATATGGCGCAAGAAACTTAAACTTGGAAAATTAAAAAACACAAAAAATTCCGCCAGATAAATCAAAAACGATCTTCTAGATCCATCCACCATTATGGATTTTGTTTTTTGTTGTTTTGCACTGTCTAGAGTTCATCCATTAATTTTGTCTCGAATATTTTATGTAATTTTTCATTGCATTAAAACCAGAAAAAAAAAGTCCATTCTATGCAATATATTTATTTGAGTTTAATTTATTAAAAGACAATGCCACATTTAACCCAAAAAGTTCTCTTGATTAATTCATTTAACAATAGCCTTTCATTTCTTCGCTTATATTTAGAAAGTGCCTGTCCCTTTCCCGCCATTTGTTGACTTCCATCTTATTATTTGTAATATAAGATAATGGCCGCAGCATTTCTCAATTTGTCCTTTTTTTTTTCTTTATTAACTTTTATTTGGTCGTTTAATCTTTACATTCTCCATATTTCAAATTCCGAGCCTCCTGTGTCATAGTGAGCAATGGCACATGGTCATAATTTCATTACACACAAACTAATGACAATGGCATGTCAAATACATCCATAGATCTTTGGGGATTTCATTGATGTGTAGAACATCCTGTTTGTTCCCTCAAATCTTTCGCAAAATAATAATAATAGTTAATATCGCTAACATTTTTCTTCTTTTTCTGTAAGTATAAACATGTATGAAAAAAAGTTTAAATAATGTCATTTATACAGAAGTTTGAAGATAAAATCTCTATACCATAATGTTGATACAACGAATGCATAAAATTTATCAGGCAAGATCATTTATATTTTTTGGGGGTTGAAGAACTATTTTGCATCACGTAGGAATACTGTACACGAGAAGTTCTTTGGTTGGAGTATTAATAAGAAATGTATGCATTGTTCGTACATTTGTCGAACATTTGAACATCATTTGTGCTTCAGAAGTGTTGTTTTTTTTTTCGGTGTGTCCGAAAGTGGTAAGTTCATGTCGGAAATGGTCAGTTAATGCTATGTATATTGCAGAACTTGAGGTGGGTGGAGGGAGATGTGTCCAAGGGAGGAGAGAGGAGAGTGGTCGCTTGGAGGCGTGGGCATGGAGCCGCTGCTCTGACAGACATACCACTCACTCAGGCTGGTGGGGTGGTGGTGGTGGTGATGATGTGGATGATGAGGATGATGATGGGAAAGCAAGGGGTTAGGGTGGTGCGGCAGGTGCGGCAGCGAAGGCGGGCTGGACAAGAGGTGGCCCGAGGTGGAATGTACAGGGGCGATGGCCGGGAGCGGATGAGGCGGCTGTGGAACCGACGCCCTCTGAGGCTGTTGCTGTTGATGGGGTGGCTGTTGCTGCTGTTGCTGGCCTTGACCCTGCTGCTGCTGGCTTTGCGAGGACGACGACATTTGCTGGTGGCCTGAGCTCGACGGGGAGGTGACCGAAGGGGAAGAGATGGACGCCGGGCTAGCAGCGTGGTTGGAGTCGCTGGACGGACTCTCCGGGTCGGAATCGTATCCGTCCGGCACCGGCGACGTCTTCCCGTGGACCTTCATGTGCTTGCGTAATGAGCTGGGGTGAGTGTATGACTTGTCGCAACCCTTCACCTTGCAGTTGTAAGGTTTGTCGCTAGTATGCACGTGTGAGTGCTTCTTCCGGTCTGAGCTATTGGCGAACCTTCTGTCACATCCGTCATATTCACACTTAAATGGCTTCTCACCTGTAATCAAAGACAAAGAATTTGCAAGTAAATAAAAGGTCTAATTTAATTGAATAATCTATAGTGATAGATATAATCTCTTCAATATGTATATAGTTAATACAAGAAGTTCACAACATAATACAATACTGTATATCAAAAACACTGCGGAAATATTTGGCCCAATATTCAATTTAAATACTTAGCAAGCAATAAGTATGATTAAGCAAATTAAGGCTTAATTAATCTAGTCTAAAGTACACATTACATGCCAACCCATACGTGACGTCAGACTTTAAAATAAAAAAACAACAACAGCACATTACATTACGTCCCATAAATAACGTCAGACATATGCAATGTATTCTCATGCACGGGTTAAAGTCAATAAGCAAAGTAAAGCTATCCATAACCAAGTAAGTGTTCTTTGGGGCGCTACTAATAACTATAAGTCAATTTGGTGAGTCCACTCTAAGGCATTTATGTTTAGTGAGGCTCAGATCTTGCCGAACTTTTAAATTTCTCGTACAGTGGATGGCCAAAAAAATAAATGCAAATCCACATCACCACCGGGAATCAAACGCAAGAATCAGTTGTCCGAATTCTGCTTGACCACCCATTTTTTTACTAAGTTAATAAAAGACTTCATATCAATAATGTTATATGTACATTTTTTTTATACATAAGCGCTAACTCTAAACGTAAAAAAGACACCAGAAAGTAGCGGCCAAAGTTGATTAGAGCGATTGGTTGTTTGGTTGTTTTTGTGCTGTTTGATTGGCTACGTCGGATTAAGATAGATAAGTACATCGCCGACTCAGCGTGACTTGGAGCTGTAACTAAGGGGGAATGCGTCATCGAACTGCAGTAATTAGCTTAATTAATCTTTCTTATCATGCAGGCAGAGAGCCTTTAATTCTTCCCCTGACTTGCTAAGGGTAGCAATGTCGATTCCTGGAAGGATAACTTAATGCATTGTTCTGTGAGTTATGCCCCTTAGTAGGAAGAGTAACAGAAGTGAATGATTTGATTGGACAGATTTCGCTAAATGATCCAAAGGGCTGTAATGGGTTCAAGAGAAAGCAGAAAAGAGGAAGTGACGTCGGGAAATTATATTCTGATATCACAGGCTTTTTTATCAAAAGAATTATCCGAGAAGAACACTCAACAATGGGACAACGACAGCACATACACACAACCCAATAACAAATACACGCACCCTCACAAATATACACACACACACACACAAGGACAATACATTCGTACATAAACAGAGCAAAAACAACATTTGACATCACTGAATGCATACATGTTTGAGATATCTTGTTTTAACAGCTACATACGCCACTTTACGAAATGCTCGTAACTAGCTGGCATTGGAAATCTTCCACTAGATAATTTTATTTTCCATAGCGACAGAGCCTAGATCTATGGCTATTGAAATGTACAAAACTCATCAGTCAATTTACACTACAGAATAACAAAACAAAAAAAAGAACAACACGAAGTGCAATGTGCCCTAAAGTTTCCGTTTCAGACCTTGTGGTCTATAGGGTAGATGATAAGCTCATATGTTTCTGTGGCCTACGGTTAAAGAGGGTGTTATGTGGCCAGCACAACGGCCGACCGCGTTTTCTTTTCCTCAACTAATGTCAGGTACTTTATTAGCGCTCTAAGGATCCCGAAATTAAAAACCTAAGGATTCGAACTCTGGACACCTCGGTTTGGAAGCCTAGCGCCTTACGACTTCAAAGAAATTAAAGTATTCCGCTTTTGCAACTCACATTCCTGATCATTTCTTTTCGTCTGATTTGAAAATTAAAGTAACTCGACAGTGGTAACGCTGAATTGGGTTTTATTTGATTTGTTTCAAGTTTTAAACACTTTGTCAATGAACCCTAAACCAAGTCACTAATTCGAAGAACTCTCCATAAATATAACCCATTAAAACTAGACACGGTGAAAAACAAGAATTTATGCATAAATAGAGAAGTTTTTATAAAATAAACAGAGAATGAGATAAAGTTACAAGATCAGAAGATACAATGCATTGTATGGCACAGAAGTAGAAGATATAGATAGAATAAAACAAAACTCTAAATATGGAAGAAATAAATGTAGAATCTACATCTAGATCTAGATTAAGAAAACTTAAAAAATAGATAAAAGAAATGAATTAATAGAAAGTTATGAAAAAGAAACGCACAAATAAGATGCAAGACAAGATGGAGGTCAGGGTGTAATAATGGAAAACGTGGAGACATATAAGTGACACTACACAAATATAAGAACTGGATATAATTTAAAAAAAAACAACTGTGCGAATGGTGAAAAAGTGTGTGATATTGCGAGAGAGAGAGAGACAGAGAGAGAGAGAGAAAGACAGAGAGAGAGAGAGAAAGTGATCAACACAGAACAAGATAGAGATATAAAAAAAACATGAATAAAATAATACGTGTCATAAAGAAATGGAGAAGAATTACAGAAACTAAGAAGACACATTAGCAAGGAGGAGAGAGAGAGAGAAAGACGAAGGGAAAAGAGAGAGAGAGAGAAATGAAAAGAAGAAGCTAAAAAGTGTGAAACGAAATAAACACAACAAATAGAAAGAAACAGAACAAGAATGAGAGAGAGAAGAGATAGAAAGAGAGAGAGAAAAGAGATAGGAGGGAAGAATGAGACATTTAAAAAAAACGATTGAGAGAGAGAGAAAGAGAGAGAGAGAAAGAAAGAGATGCTCATGTTCACATTCATCCCGCGGTCTGAACAGTTTCGTTACGCGGCACCTGAACTCAATTAAACGTGAAACATCGAGATAACAACAAGACGACTCCCAGGGGCGTCATCACGTAGAACACCTCTGTTACACGCCGATGATCAGAAAAAAACATACAAACCCACACACCCATAATCATGCACACATCAAAACATGTTAAATACTTTCTGATTCAATGCACAAAAGCCAATACGCAAACAGTTTTCTTTAGCAGATATTACATTAAAACACAACACATTTTTTTTCTAGTTATAAACCGTTGAAAAATAAAATTGAGATTTGCTTTTAATACGAAACAAACAAAAGTTAAGGAATACTCTATTTTTACCATCCTGGCCTTCAAAATAATGGAGCACTCCAAATGGCATAAAATATGTTAGTGTAGTATATTAGCATAAATACAATTTCAATTTAACGAATCATAAGTTATGATGGACATCTAAGATTAACGCTTTGCAATGCAAACGTTGTTAAATGTAAGCCATGCAGAGACGATCCTACAAAACACAATACCAGGCGGAAGAATGCGAGAAGAAAACAAATTTGATGGATGACATCAAATCGTTTTTTAGCGGAGTAGTTCGAAACGGCGTGAAGTTCTGCTAGAGTCAGCATTGGTGCCCCGATAATATCCATCGTGCCCTGTATAGAAGAAAATTACTATTTTTTTAATGAAATGATTGTTACTGTGTATGTGAGGGAGGGGAGGAAAGGTAGGGGGACTACTTGCTCTACTAAATAGTGTCTGGGAATATCTGTGGGACCACAACTATTTCCACCTGAAATATGCCATTTGAAGTCAGGTTCATTCAAAATACCAAAACACGTCTAAACAAGACGCAGTGCCCTCATGATCGAATGTTATAAGTAATACATTTAAAGGAGAAAAAAAAAGAGGCTGCTGATAACTGCTCGTACAGAAAGAGTGTTCACATAGGGACCAAGGTCTAAGCCAATTAGAGAGACTCTTTCATTCAGGCGTTTTGAGGTCCACACATGACTGGGAGGGTACAGAATGGTTCCTGCAGATGTTATTTTGGAAAACCCATAGACTTCGTCAAGACGCCATCTCTTTCTTTCTTTTAAGGTAACCGACGGTTGTCCAGGTGCATGGACATTCGCCCCCCCCCCCTTCCCACGCATCACTAACTACACGGTCCGTGGGTTTTCTTTAAGCAACCCTGCCCGTCCCTAGTCTTGAAATCAGCGCCTGTAATGGTCAGTAGGTACCCAGTTCACCTTTTTTTTAAAATTCTGCTGTGCTTTCCACAAGGATATCTTGTCTTTTTTAATTCTCCATAACGCCTTCTTTTTTTTTCCCCTACACATAGCGTCCCATCTACCCACTTTTAAGAGCTTTTGAGAGAAAGAAAGAATTTTTAAAAAAGGAAAAGAGAGAGAGAGAAAGAGAGACGTCTATTAAAATTTTAAGGAAGTATAATAATAATGGTGTGATAAAGCGCTTGGTTTCCGAACCGGAGGGTCCCGGTTCAAATCCCATCCAGCTCTAATGGGTACCTGACATTAGTTGGGGAAAAGTAAAGGCGATTGGTCGTGATGTTGGCCACATGACCTTAACACAGTCAGAAAGGGGAACCTTTACTTTTATGATAATAATAAAAAAAAAATAATAATAATTTATATTGTACTGTTAAGAAATACAAAGGCATTATAAATGCATATAAAGAGGAAATAGTTTAAAATGAAAACGAAAGATATAGAAGGCAATAGATACAGAGAGAAAGAAAGAGAGAAACAGAAAGAAAAAAATAGAGAAAGCAGCCATGATGTTGGTGTGGCACGCGTAATGGCACGTGAATAAATTATGCACAGATCTGGTGCCGTGGTGTTTTATAGGTTGTACTTCGTTTAAACCAGATACTATCAAAACACACGGATGTGGACTCCCCCCCCCCCCCCCCCTACTCCTATCGACCATGGCCCCACGTCCTGCAGGTGGTCTGCGAGACGTCGCCAAGCAATGAGGTAACTGAATGGCGGCGGACGACGTCAGATCGTCAGTCTGAAACTAACGAACCAGGAGACATTCAGAAAATATAAAGACTTCTGTACTAAATCACATCAATCACTGGAAGTTCGATGTATAAATAGTCTGTACTAAATCACATCAATCACTGGAAGTTCGATGTATAAATAGTCTGTACTAAATCACATCAATCATTGGAAGTTCGATGTATAAATAGTCAGTACTAAATCACATCAATCACTGGAAGTTCGATGTATAAATAGTCAGTACTAAATCACATCAATCACTGGAAGTTCGATGTATAAATAGTCAGTACTAAATCACATCAATCACTGGAATTTCGATGTATAAATAGTCAGTACTAAATCACATCAATCACTGGAAGTTCGATGTATAAATAGTTAGTACTAAATCACATCAATAACTGACAGTTTGATATATAAATTGTCATTAATAAATTACATCAATCACTGACAGTTTGATATATAAATCATCAGTAATAAATCACATCAATCACTGACAGTTGGATATATCAATCGTCTGTAAAAATAATTTCAATCACTTACAGCTAGATGCATACAACTTCTGTACTAAATCACATCAATCCCTGACAGTTCGCTATATTTTGTAATAAATTAATAAATCATAATTTACAGTTCGCTAGATAGATGAAATTACGACAACCAACTGTGTCTCAGACTCAACGTCGAGGTTTAAGGTGAACATTATCTCCCAAGTGATTTGCTTTAAAAATCTATTTTTCTTTAGTCGCTTACAATAAAATATGTCCGAATAACGTTTTAAAAACATCAATAAGATCCCTAAATAGGAGAAGCTGGTATTATTTTTGTGTAGTTAGTCAGTCTCTCCGTCCGTTCGTCACTTTTAGATGTCTAAAACTAAAAGCGCTATTGAAAACTCGATTTCACCATATATTTGGTTTTCTGAAATAAAACCCTCTTGTCATAAAAATGAAATAATGAACTTGTTGTTTTTTTTTCTTTTTTTTTTTAAAATAGAGATACGCCATTTTTAAAACAAAAGTAAAATATATATATATAATAGAATATACTTTGTCAAGTGTTGTAGATCTGGACCGGGCTTAGAGACCCTAAACAAAGTTCACTTGGTGACCCGCCAATGAAATAGTGACATACAAACTAAACGACGATCAAATCAAATGTGACGCAATTTAAACACTTCGTGCGCTCAACAACAACATTGGGCACAAGTTTCGCTATTTCTTCTCTAACAAATTTGTTTTCCGTCCTGCGCGAGACCCCCCCCCCCCCACTTACCCTAGGGCCTTAGGCGGATGCCTAGTTTGCTTATGCCTAAGGCCGGCCCTGTGTAGGTTATCACATAGTGGTGAATCAAAAAATTTTGCTTTATTTGAATTTTTTTATATGTGTATATGCCTCATCCCAGAGAAACAGAGAAGGGCGGACAGGACAGATATTGGATTTGAAAAGACCTTAAACTTTTTTGAAATCCAGGGAACCTTGTAATCTACATTAAGGCAATTTTATTCTGTCCTATATCTTCAAAATGATCCATGGAACCATAGATGGGAAACTAACAGGGCACAAGAGGAAGACCAAAAAGAACATGGCGACGCAGTGCACTACATGAAGTTGAGAGGACAGGAAAGAGCTAGGAAGACAAGCTCGAGGAGAGTAACGTGGGGTTCCGTGGAACACATTTTTGGAAACACTGGTTTAAAGTTTCAACTTGATCCGAGAATGGGTGTGGTAGAAATAACGTGTACAAACCTTTTACCGGACAGACAGAGTTGATATAAGCTTTGTAATAAAAATCTAACATCCAAAGCGTGAAATTTTTTTTTCAAAAACTAAGTATGCTTATTTTTATGCGCATAAAAGTAAAGCTTTCTTAAAACAATATTTGAATGTCATGTTAGCACTTGGTCGTTTTCATTTCAGTGTGACATCACATGGCAATACGCAGAAGTCTCTATACAGAATTGTAGAATTAGTGAATTTGAATTCTGGAAACTTTCTTTTATTATTTTTTTTTGTATTTACATCAAGTTTTACAGAAATAACGGTACTTAACAAAGTGAGTCACTCTTTGTATCATATTCAATAGGGCTTGAGTTACATAAAAATTATCTTAAATTCAAATTAAATTATATTATATAAAAATTCAGTCAATTAAAAAGTATGTGCTCCAATAGTCCTAATCCAAAGTATTCTTAACGCTATTTGAAAAAGTATTCAAATAAAACGAAATATTTCATATCTTCTATAGAAAACAATTTGTCTAAACTGGACTAAATAAGTAGTAAAGTAAAGGGTTGAAGTAATGCACCCCTTTCAGACCTTACAATCTATGGGGACAGATGATGTTAAAATGATTTGTTTCCTTATTTTCTACTTTAGGCTAAAATCAAATTCAAATAACATTTTTCCGACTTGATATCTTTATTATAAGCAAAAATCAATAGCAATAAAAAAAAATACGAAGCTTCTGGTCGTTGTGATTAGCTCACGACTTCCTTGTCAACCATTGACCAGATGAAACTGACAAGTCCCTTACGACGTGACAAAAAGTTAAGTAAACACATTTTGTAACATGTCTGTGTTAAATGACTATGAACATGGTAGTGGGATATTAATACATAATGAATTTATATCATATTGCTTATAGTCTATATCGTATATATAAATATCGCACATCTTGACTGCGTTGTCATTATAGTCTGAGATGTGAAAGTCCCTGAAGATACCATTTAGTTTGTTACCCAGACTCTAGCCAGCAGTCCCCTGAAGATACCATTTAGTTTGTTACCCAGACTCTAGCCAGCAGTCCCTGAAGATACCATTTAGTTTGTTACCCAGACTCTAGCCAGCAGTCCCCTGAAGATACCATTTAGTTTGTTACCCAGACTCTAGCCAGCAGTCCCTGAAGATACCATTTAGTTTGTTACCCAGACTCTAGCCAGCAGTCCCCTGAAGATACCATTTAGTTTGTTACCCAGACTCTAGCCAGCAGTCCCCTGAAGATACCATTTAGTTTGTTACCCAGACTCTAGCCAGCAGTCCCCTGAAGATACCATTTAGTTTGTTACCCAGACTCTAGCCAGCAGTCCCCTGAAGATACCATTTAGTTTGTTACCCAGACTCTAGCCAGCAGGCAGCAGTAGACTGGAGAAGACAGATTACAGGAAGCCTACAGAAATGGTTACATGTAGACTTGAGTGTAGAACGTCGGAACGAATGAAGAGAAAGATGCGCTGGTGATAACTGTTGTAGTGGGAGATGATGGAGTGGGAGGGGGGTGTGGACAAGAGGGAGGGAGTGGAGGAATGCAAGGTGACCTGGGATAGTAGGAAGAGAAGGGGGGAGTTACTTAAAATGGAGGTAGTTGAAGAATTCACAATTTCATGAGTTGGATAGATCTACATTAGTGGGAGCGAATTTTTTTTTAAAGACTATATTGAAGAGCAATATAAAGGAAAGAAAATGGAGAGAGAGAAAGAGAGACAGGTAGAGAAACTACAAACTATTGTTAGGCGCTTTCGCGGTGTATAATGCAGATAAACCAAACTAGGGTAACACTCAACGAAACCCAATAACACCGGCGCAAGGCCGAACAATCAGTATGAGTTAGTCGACGCTGATACTGAACAAAAAGTTTAATAGCTGTCGAATGTCAGCTAACTCTCTACGCTCATAACAAGCTGCCTATCTCCAAAACGTCCTAAAAGTTGTCTGTATACATCGTATGATATTTCGCTCTTCCTAAAACCTAGTCTTGTTTTGACTAGTCACGTGATTGTCACTAAGTAAAAACTTCCCATATCTCCGAAACAAACAACGAATTCCTGATTGTGCCATATTTATTGGTCTCCTTCAGTCTCAAACACTTTTTCATACGACTGTGGTGCCCTATTTTGGAGAGACACTCCCGTCCACATATATTACAGGTCAAGGTGGCTTTCGCTTTGGTGGTAGAAGCTTGCCATTTTCTGTGTGGCACGCTTTTCTTCAAGAGCTGAGGCCCATGTTTTCTCGCTGTCCATAGCTTTCTTGGTCACCGTCTCTCTAACTAGTGTGGTCTAGGGCTATGTCTTACCAATCGTGCCATAACACTATCAATAACCACAATTCTATATTTCTCCATACAAAATGTACATTTAAAACATTATTTCCTGTGCACACATCCAATGTAAGTCCCTTGGATGATCATACTTGTCGCCTATGTACATGCGCAGGCAATGTGCATAGCAATTTTTTTTTTTCAAAACCAAAGTACACGGTTTCGCTAGACTTTAAGTAGCAAATGTGAAAAGTATAGGCCTAGATTTAACTTCAACCAATTTGGTGTCAGGAGCAGTTTTGTCTTTGAACTTAACTTATCGGAAAGTGATTATGAAAAATAGTTTGGTCTTTTAGACCAAGCGTTGAAAAGAACAGAAAATAAAATTAGAAAAATACTTTTATGATTAACTACAGTTATAGGTCAGATGAATTGCAAAGTCGAGACCAATTGTAATAGTAGGCCTCAACACTGACCTGCGACGTCGCTATCTGGGGACAGTGCAGACCAATAGCTTTTTGCTACGTCGTACTGCCTACGACGTTACAGGTCAGTGTTGAGGCCTTCGATGACGATTGGTCTCGGTTCCATTCCGCTGATTAAAGGAAGGGAGCAGTGTTTCACGTGACCACCTTAACCTAAGGATCACTGCCTGGACTGTCGTTCAAAGTCGTTAATAGTCTTCTGTACATTATTGATCATCTTTGAATTCTTCATTCACACCATGCAGCACGCTACAGGTTACAGTTTTAAATAGTCTATATGTTTTCATTGTTGAGTCTTTGATACAGTTTTAATATTGTTTTAATAGGTCTTCGATAGGCCTTAGATAAGTCTTTGATATGTCTAGATAAGTCTTTGAAACGTCTAGATAAGTCTTTGAAACGTCTAGATACATCTTTGAAACGTTTAGATATGTCTTTGATACGACTAGTTAAGTCTTTGATACGACTTTGATTCTTATTTGAATTCTTTGGTACGACTTTGATAAACGTTTCATGAATTTTAATACGCCTTTAATACATATTTACATAATAATACATACATTATTTGATACGCGTTTGTTAAATATTTGATACGCCTTTGTTACTTCTTAGATACGCCTTTGTTACATATTTTATATGTCTTTGTTACATCTTTGGAATGTTCGTGTCAGGTCTTTGATGCTCCTAAGCTAAAAACAAACGTTTTACACCCAGTGTTCGTTGAAGTCACGTGATGTTTTAAAATTTAAATTTAAATATAATCACGTCCCCCAAAAAATTCAAGGGAAGTAAGTGATGCGATGAGAATCGTCTGCCCTTGTCATCATGGCGTCTAATGAAACACGTGCATAAACACACAGATTAACGCGAATTCTAATCCAAACCACCGGAGCTGAACCGCGCATTGTGGCGGAAGTTGATGGGGGGAAGGGAAGAGAGAGAGGGGGGGGGGAATTCTCGGTCATGGAAACTTGGAAGTAAGACAGCCATCTTTATGGTTTGTGTTTTACTAATTAGAAGATTTTGTACAGAAAGAATAAAAGTAGTAGAACTGAGAGAGGTTGGGAGAAAGAGAAGACATAGAGAAAGAAAGAAGAGAAAACGAAAAACGTGAAAGGTAAGTTTATCGTGGGAGAGCGCTACATATAACGAAATGTGGGAGAGAAGGAGTGATTGAAAAAGAGAGAGAGAGAGAAAGAGAGAGAGAGAGAGAGAGAAATTTAATGAAATGCGAAGAACAAAATTTATTAGTACATTTTTTTTTTGTAAAACTCACACACACACACAGACATCCACAAAATTTTATAATGGTGAAAAAAAGGTCAGAAAATTCCATGGTCCTCTGATTTAGTTTGTTAAAACAGTTTCACGCTTCAATGATTTGGAAGAGGTTTTTTTTAAAACAGGATTCTGGAGAAAGCATTATTTTTAACAAACAATCCAATCCACGTTTTCTGCCACACTTTTTTTTTAAAGCGTTTTTTTTTTGTCTTTCTCTTGGTGTCTGTACTATCACTTTGAATAGAGAGATGAACTTTAGGGAACAGATAGAAGTTAGAGGTACAACAGGAAGTAGAAGGACAGGAAACAATGAGAGGCAAAAGAGAGAGAGAGAACGAAAAAAAGAGAAAAAGACTAAGACTAAAAATTAGATTAAGATTAAAATTAATACTAGGATTAAGACGAAGACAAACACTAAACAGTAAATATCCCCTCTCAGAATTTGCGATCAATAGGGGAGATGAAGTTAAGGTCGTCTGTTTCTTCAGCCAATGGTTAACGAGCAGGGTGTCATTTGGCCAGCACTGCCTCTACTTTCCCCAACTAATAAGGTATCCTTTAGAGTTGGGTGGATTCACGGACGCCCCAAAAAAAGCCCGAAATTCAAAATTCCAGTCTTTACCGAGATTCGAACCCAGGACCCCAGTTCGGAAGCCAAGCGCTTATATTTATAGTTTTCTTACTTAAGCTTTACATGTTTCGGATGTTCCTTCAGAATTGAAGATAATACACCAGAGTCCAAACGTCCCGCGTTTGTCTGTTGGATGACGCGGTTAGGGTTTGAACTCGGGACCACATGAGACTACAGTCCAGAGCTCATACCACACAACCAGGCAGGCATCAATATGGTTATCCATCAACGATACAAATCTTTGATACCTCCTCACTTTGGGTCCAAATAAATGTGTCTTCCCAGAGAATGCAAAGAATGTGGCAATACAGTGCAGCTGACATTTCTGCGGCGAGTTTTATGTTTTCATTTTAAATCACAAAACATTCGCTTCAAATTCTTTACCTTTCTCCTTTAAAATTGTGCGCTTATTTTTGTCGCCGCGACATTTCTTTCGCTCCAAGTTTGTTTATCCTTTCGATTTGCTTGCACGTGTGTTTGCAGTCGTGTGTCTGTGTGAGTGCATGGCAATTTTTTTTCAGGCGTGTGTGTGTGTGCGTGTGTGTGTGGTCTTTGTATTTACAAGGGGAATCAACTCCAAGATGAGCATCAACGAATTAATGCCCTTAACGAGAGCTTAATTTTAATTTCTCATAGTTTCAGTCAACACAATTTTGTCGTAAAATGTAAAAAAAACAAAACAAACTCAATAAGAGATTCTATTAATATTCTATTAATGTTCTATTAGTTAATTTTCGCACATTAAATGACCTGTGTGTGTGTTAGACAGTGTGTGTGTGTGTGTGTGGACGTACAAGTTTAAGAACAAACTAACTTCTCTCCCTTTGGAATGGCGTCACGTGGTCAAAGCACGTGCCAAGTATTTGCGAGGGATATTTTGTTTTTACCAATGAGATTGGCTCTAATAATTCCATCACGTTGTAATCACCAATGACGTCTGTTTGTTAGAGCTTGGAATGTAATTTCACTGACCAATGTCCATGGGCGAGGCGAGACGCGGCTTGCACGCCATCTGTTTCGCAAAGTAGCTGTATTATATATATATATATATATATATATATATATATATATATATATATATATATATATATATATATATATATATATATATATATATATATATATATATATGTGTGTGGTGTGTGTGTGTGTGTGTGTGTGAATCTATGTGGAGGGAGACGGAATGATTCAGATCAGATATGACATTGTTAAAAGCATAATATCACAATTAATAACAAACGGAAGAGATTAAAGAGACTATTGATAATAATGATAAAAATATAAGAGTCTGCCTACCTAGGTCACCATAACCAAGTTGCAAAATTAATACATCAACACTTGGCTTTGACACATAATTTAATGAATACAGAATACTGGCCAAAAGAAGTTCTCGAGTCTACTGATCACTTAATATACTGGGATATCCCTATTTTGACTGATATAACGGTAGATTTTAATCGCCCTGATCTGCGGTTTATTGACTAAAAAGAAAATGCTACCATTATTGACATCGCCATACCACTTTCTGATTATAAATAAAAAAATTGAAATGGAAAAACGAAGCAAATATGGGAACCTAGGCTTGAAGTTTATGGAAATTATCTTATAGAAAATTATAGAAAAAAAAAACAAACAGTATACCCCTAATTGTTATATCAACCGAGGGGATAATGACAACTGACCTCACAGAGACCTTCAAGGCCCATAACATTCTTGAGAAGACCCTCGTTACCTGTCAGAGGGCGATTCCGCTGCAGACCAGCTAGATCACCAGAACATTTCTTAGTGGACATTGATAATGGGACTACAATGAATTTTGTTTCTCTTTAACGAAACTCAACCCTGGCAGTGCCAGAGAATGAATACTTGTAGGTTGTAGTTAGTGACTTGAGGACGCCAACATACAAACATACATGAACATCTGGTTACATATTGTACTATGGGTGTGATTAGCGCTTAAATACGTGGTAAATACGACACAACAATTTACTCAACAAATAAATTGTTTTGAAAAGATATAATAATGTTGTTTGATTTCTGGGATGTGGCAGATGTATGCATCCGTACAGACATTACACCTCTACAGTATAGTGCCCCCCCCCCCTTTTTCTAACGTTGTTTTTTGGCACTTTGTTGTCGCCCTTAAAAACTCTCCAGCCAAGAGGAAATAACTTGGAAATAAAATCATCGTTTAACGAGACATGTTTTTTACACATTGCAGAAAAAAAAGAGTTCTTCCCCGTTTTCATTTTTTTAAACTTTACTTTATGTTTTTTTTTTCTTTCTCTTCGGCATGCTCACAACATCTTAATCCATTCTCTCTCTCTCTCTCTCTCTCTCTCTCTCTCATACATACATGCATACATACTGAGCCCCCACTCCCGGACTAGTTTTTCTCGCGTAATGCTCAAACTCTCGAATGCGCTCTTCGCTTCTCGCTTGGTGAACTCGGCCATCGTAAAAAAGCGAAGCTAAGCGAAAGTCCATCTCCCTCAACAACGACATAACCAATGAGCAGGGGGGGCAAACCAAACATCTGATTCGAAACACACCCTCTCGAGCCTCCTGGTAGAGCGATTCGAGCCCACTGCCCTCCCCCCCCCCCCTCCTCCGGCACCCACTTACCGTTATTCCGGGTAGGCCTCTACCGTCCCCCATTAGATCACTCAATAATAGATGCTGCTGATTTGAAGCAGTTGGTGTGTGAGTCGAGGGGGGGGGGGGGAGAAAGGTCGCGCAGGGATATAAGTATTTCAAGTAAGGTAATTAGAGAAATCAGGAGATTAGAGGATCAGCAAGGGTGGGAGGGTTCTGGTCATCAACTATCACTTTAAAACATCACAGAAAAAAGAAGACGACGACGCGTAGTTTGTTACTGTTTACACATGAACTACTGCGCTCTCAAACAAATCAAAGTTTGTGAAGAGATTGGCATGACTGTCTTCACCTTTCTCAAACCCCTAATTATCTATTAATTTAGGAATAATATCATTGACTCGATCTTTGTCTAGAAGAGGAATGTAAAGGTATGATCTCTTCAACATATCAATTAAAAAATTGGGTTTTTCAAATTAGGCGGAATATATCTATCTATACTGTCTGTGTGTCTGTCTGTGAAATATGCCGATGAGAAAGAAATTAACATTGGCAAGATGTACAAGACAAGACAAAATCTGGATCAAATAACCTGCTGGGTTCTTTGTGTTGACCCAACTATCTGGGTTGCCGATGACTCGCGGAAAGCTTGTCCCTGGTCATTAACTTGCCACCTACTCATCGTGTCTCCATACCCATGCCCACCCCTGCTACACTTAAGATTTTCCTTTTAGTTTAAGCATCGTACTTAAGGAAAAACACATGAGCAGAAAAGCAGACGTGTATTTGTGAAGTTTTACCAAGGACGTGCAACCTATTTTCTGACTTTGAGGCACGGATGTTTAACATTCTAGAATTTAAATCACTGCAATCCTTCTTCACAAAATCTACATCAAGATCTATATTAAGAACGATTATACAAATAAATAAATTCGCAGGCTTTTTCATACATGTAATTAAGGTTAGCGGTTCCCTTTTTGATCATTGAAGAACTGCATCTATGAAGGATAAGTATACATCGCTACTTTGTTGTGTATCTGGTGTACAACATATATATCCAGATGATAAGCTATGCATTTTAAAAGGTTTATCATTTGTGTGCTCTTTTTATCACTGCTAAATGAAATGCTTAGAATTTTAGTTTACAACATAGACAGAAATATATATATTTGTTTGTTCGTAAGATTAATTATCCAATCTAACTTCAATTGAACTTCTTTAGCAGCGTGAAGTGTATTTATTATTTCAAAAACTTTCCCGATCTTCTTTTTATTTTCTTTAGCTTTTTTTTTAAAACTTCTCTTATATCGCAACCAGATTTCTATATATCGCTTTCTCTTCTTTATTTTATAACTTAAAAAAAAAAAAAATGGAGAACCAAGAGCAAATAACTGTGTGTAAAGATTTATCATGAAAATTCTGACTGTTCAGTGAGGCTCGCAGAGATGACTTTGATTCTTGCACAATGAATGGAAAGTTAAGAAGGATATAACACAGAACTTTGACAGAAAAAGAGCTTTTAAAAACAACGAAATAGCATATAAGGACAAATGATTAACCAGGGTGTAGTGTGGCCTACAACAACCAACCAGCTCCGCGTGACAGCTGCCTCGGAAAACACATTTCCATTGGTGGGGAGGGGAGTGTCTTGGGATCAAATCTCGGTGAGAATTTTGACTTTTAGGAAGCCCTGAATTTATCTGAAAGGGCTATTTACGTATTTTGGCTCATGCGTTTCATACAACTTGATTGACTATCTCGGGTCGAGATGGCTGCATTGTCATGTAGTATGAGCTCTGGACAGTCGTTCGATGGTCACAGTGTCAAACCCCGCTTCCCCCCTCCGCCCCGCTCTGCGGGAGGTTTAGGCTAGAATGTATTTTGACTCAAATCTGAAGGAACATCCGAAACTTGTACCGGTAAAACATACGAAAACGTAATGTAGATGATGTTGATAACCATTGAGTCTACTAACAAAACGTATTTGTTTCCAGACGAGATTGTGGAATGGAAATCTGACGTCAGAGAAAGGATGTCTTTTAAAATCTAAACTTTTCATGATGGAGAGCTGGTGACGTATTTTAATGGCTGCGGATTAAATGTCTGCATCCATTTCCTTTTTTTATTTTGTTTTGCATTATATTCGCCACCTCCTTTTTTTTTTTTGTTGTTG